>CM042562.1:5912183-6074683 GCA_023630585.1 Cranoglanis bouderius | reverse complement strand
CAAATCTGTGGTCCCCCATTTTCTTGTTTGTCCATTACTAAGTGACCCATACTGTAACTATGTACCCGTGCTGAATTTGGTGACCAAGAGTGGCAAACGTTTTGCTGGAGCTAGTAATACGTAGATCAGACCAATAATCAGTCAAACCTCAGACATTCTCAAACTCTTAATCTCTGTTTCAACACAATAAACTAAATGTCAAATAAAAGGTTAATCACACTCTGAGACGTTGGCAGTGTTTACAGTTAAAACAAGTGTTGCGTGAGAAACAAAGATGTTACCAACTCCATTATGGGAATGTGATGGGAAATGGACATAGGAACTCAACAAGGGTACAGACTATCGAGTTGTACTGTACTGTCCAGTGGAAGAGTGTTATTAATTATTAATAAAAATCACTATTCTGAAAAATCGGATCTTTTTCAGCCTGTATAAGATCTCTGTACATTTTTGCACACTATCTCGACACACATTGCCACTTGCATCCTGCACACACAGAGGCTGTTCTGGCTCAGCTGTCTCTCTAACCTGTCTCTGACAGACAGGAAGATTAATGAATGAAGAACTGCATGAGTTCTGTTTGACTAAGAGAGAAGGGGTGTGCACCTAGTGCAAAATCTATTTGAACCTCCAATCTGGTATGAGAGCCCCCTGATTGATGGCCTGTGCACCCCTCCTTCTTGCCTGTAATGGTATCATGGACTAGTTGTGGATGCACCAGCCTCTCACTTATTGCTCAATAAATATTTTATTTATTATATTTTCTTTTTCGTGTGTATGTCTGCAGAATGAGGTTATCCAATTGAAGAGCTGTAAACCAGATTTAGACTGTATATTGCCTCCTCTGTGAAGGTTCAGCAGTCATGGCTAGGTAGAGCTGTCTGCATGAGCTAAGACCATGAAGAGAGATGAATTGATTGTTAGTGAATGAGTCTCTGCGGAGAATCAGATCTTTGAATCATGAATCTCCTGAGGAGTCGGTGATGTCGTTGCTCTTTCTGCAATGACTATGGCATTTTTCTCTCTCAGGCCAGCTGTGCTGTGTGACTATGACATGTTTGTCTTTGCATGAGCGCGTGTGTGTGTGCGTGTGTTTTATTTGAGCACAGGAGCATGAGACTTGTTTATGGAGGCCCCCAGTATGACAGCTGTCTGCTTTGAAGCTCCACACGGCTCGCAGGAGTGATTGATTTTATGAGCCTCCATCCCTGTGCCCGGCCAGTGGTGGCCCACCGGGATGTCCCACCTCATGTGCGTGTGTGTGTGTGTGTGTGTGTGTGTGTGTGTGTGTGTGTGTGTGTGTGTGTGTGTGTGTTTGTTTCTGAACCTGAAACAAAGTCTAGCTTTTAAAGAACCCCAATTTTTCATAGTAAATTGCCCATGTCTGCTGATTTATGCTACCGAGGAGGAAATTTCTAATTTGCGACTTTTTATCTGTCTCTTTCCTTTTAGATTTAGTCTATTTTTTCCATCCGACTATTCTTTCTGTTCTCCCTCACTGCTGTTTTTCTTTAATGTAATTCAGTGTGCGCGACTCTCCTGGGGAATGTACTCCCTCCTGCCTGTTCTCTGGCTCTTGCTCTCCCTTTCTTCCTCTTTTTTATTCACTCTGTTTTTCATCTCTCTTTTTCTCCTGCTCATTCTAATACTCTCCCATCTCTCTTTCTTTCATGCTTGTTTTTTCCCCCCATGCTCATTCTCTTTAGGACACAGTCTGTGAGTGAAAGATATAAAATTAAAAAAAATAAAAACGAGTGGGAAAAGGCAATGAGAAAACTACAAGAAGCCATCTAAATGTTGCTGGACCAAAAAGCTCTTTAGAGACTTGTGTTTCTCTAAATACTCTCATGTCCACATGGGCTTCTGTACTTCTTAATAAACTGGAGCATTTCTCTTCCATTTTTCTTGCTGTATTGCACAGAGTTTTAGTTTAGCTTAAATGCTGTGTTGGAGGGTTAAGAGTTAAGACACCTACCAAAAGTTTGGTTGGGGGGGGTTAAAAATCACATGTATTAAATGTTATATTAGTAAACCCTAAAATATTTTGTCCTGCTGTGTTTAAAAGACACACTTTAAACATAAAGTATGTTCAGTCACCCCTACACATACCATTTTCATACCTTAACATACCACTGCTTCAGGCTTGACCATCTAGTTACATTTTCACCTGACCAAAGACAAAATCAACTTTACAGGACCATATCACAAACTAAACGAACATGACATAAATACTGAAAACTTGCAGTCATTGTTTTGTCTGTTGGTGTCTGTTATGTGTTGTCTAGTGTTTTTTTCCTGATTACGTTCAACTTAAATGTACTCTGTTTAATGCACTGCATTTTCACTGAAAATGAACTAATCTAAATACTAATTTCTATTTGTGTTTCACTTTCTTCTAAGTCTTCCAAAAGCGATCAACTAATTAGCTGGGAAAATGTTTTCCTGTCATTTTTTTGCAGTAGATGTCAAAACCCATAGACATCAGTAGGGGGCGACACTCTGTGTGTCCCTTCAGTAGGCGGTCAGATGGCAGGAGTGTGTGAAAGGGTTCAGACATGTGGTCAAAGTGTTTATTGTAAACAGATTGTAGAGCAAATACTGGCAAACATGCTCACTGGCAGCCGCACAGTGTCCGCTGTTGACATAACTGCACTCTTATCAGAGAAAACTAATAGAGTGCAGCTCACGGTCAGCATTGAGTAAACACTGAACACACAGGAAGCCTCTGTCTGAGTGTATATGTGTGCGAGCATGTGTGTATATGTGTGTGTGAGAGAGGGAGACAGAGACAGTTACTGTGACACACACTAATGAGGAAAATCAGACCGTTTTCTCAAATAGCGAGGCTGCCTTTATAGCTTCTTCCATCATTAGCTGTGTTGTATGTGTATGTAAGCGTGTGTGTGTGTGTGTGTGTGCATGCATGTGTGTGTTGGCATAAAGGGTGGCCGTGCTTAGTCAACCACAGAGTCCAAACAGGCAGATGTAGTATCAGTTCAGTGCAAAACATACAGGATCTGGGCCGGTATGATAGTCCTCCTCCTCCTCAGCACTACAGTCCTCCATCTCTCTCTCAAACACATACACATTTTATTCCAGGCTCGACCAGTAAGCCAGCACTCACCATGAGTATTTTTTAAATCCACACACACACAATCAATCAAATCAAAAAAGAATTCCCATTGCCACCTGTGTTATAGTTCTTTAAATCTCACTTCCTATATTGGCAAAAAACAAACAAACAAACAAAAAAAATCTTTTGTGTATGTTTAATCATCAAGGTAGGGACAATATACAATATACAACATACCACATACTGATTTTATTTTTTTATTTATTTATTTTTATTTGTTAGTTCATATCCATGTTCATATTCTTCACATTATATCAGTATCAATCACTAAAAAGTCACATTTTTTTTTGTTTTTCTATGATCTTTCATCAAAATGCCAGGATATTTGGCTGCCTGTAATCATCTTTTGTTTCGTGGTTTCGTCATCATGCATGTTTGTGCTTAGAAAATAAGTGATATTAACTAATAATATGTCACGTCTGTACGCAAACAAAGATGCCAATACTTAATCTTACTGAAAACAGAGCTATGTTTCAGTACAAACTTTGTCAGATGATAAATGTGTTTCATTGGGTGTGTAGTGCACTATGTATGTCCTACAAGGCCATTGTTATACCCTATATAGTGAGCATATATAGTGAAGAGGAAGCCAGTTGGCATTTAGCACAACCTGAAGATGGGGTTTTATGTGGATCACTGGTAACAGGAAATGTAAATTGAGCTAAATATCAGTGCAAAGTAATCTAATATGGGTGAATTTATAAAAACATATCTGAACAATTAAATTGTAATAAAATATGATAATAAAATTGTAACACTATAATAAGCTTTTTTTTTTTTTTTTGCCAGACAATTGAAGATTGTTGTGCTGTATACTGTCAGTTAGAGATTCAATTTTAGCTTGCTAGTGTTTTCATCCAAACATAATAGTTGTCTGGGTCGAGTAATGACACATGACAATGCTGTGATGATTGTGTTTGACTAATCAGTGGTCTGTACTATTTCTAGCTCCACCCATATGTGCCTGTTTGGTACTCTTGGTAACCTGTCGTGAATAGTAAAAAAAAGTGTAAGATTCAGCACAGGTACATGGACAGGTTTCTGTGAATGTATGGATTAGTTTCTGTACTGGACAACACTGTCTGGTGGAAAAGCCTCATACTATGATGTTCCTCTAACTGAAGCTGTCCACTTTGGTGACATGTTTCAAATCTTTAGTACCTTTTTTTTCTGAGAATAGTCTATTAAAATGCTAACGTTGCATATTATTTATGGAATTGGTCAACCAAAAAAACAGATGGTGAATGAAAACTGAGAGAAATAAGAACAAAGAAAGTGAGATTCACGCCTTGTTTAAGTGCCCTTGTCACTTGTGTTGTTGCTTAATGTCAAAGCATCTCAAAGAGCGACTGCTCTCTGACTCTTACACACACACACACACACACACACACACACACACACACACACACACACACACACACACACACACACACACACACACACACACACACACACACACACATTTTCCCTGTCCCCTGGTCTGTGGTGCAGCATGATGCCAGGTCTCTGTGTGTTTGCAGCTTGCGTATTTGGAGGCTGTTGAAAGGTAGAGCGAAAGTAGAGAAAGGTGATGATCTGAGCACTGAGGCCTTCAGCTCTCCTGTCAGCCTCACATCCTCAAACATACATGCATGCACATGGCTCAGGGACATAAGGAAAACCTGCTAAAGACACAACACACCAAGGTTTATTACGGTTTTCTAAGGCATTTCATATGACTTCCTTACTTTTGTATTGGCTAAAATACAACACCAGTTCCTCTCTATTCCAGTTATCTTGTTTTATTA
The DNA here is from genome assembly GCA_023630585.1 of Cranoglanis bouderius. Classification (NCBI taxonomy): domain Eukaryota; kingdom Metazoa; phylum Chordata; class Actinopteri; order Siluriformes; family Cranoglanididae; genus Cranoglanis; species Cranoglanis bouderius. The sequence goes on along the minus strand of CM042562.1, from coordinate 6,069,763 downwards.
GAGCAGATTTATTTATCCTGCAAAAGTGATTGGCTGTGTGTGTGTGTGTGTGTGTGTGTGTGTGTGTGTGTGTGTGTGTGTGTGTGTGTGTGTGTGTGTGTGTGTGTTTGTGTGAAAGAGAGAAGTGGTGTAAGAAAAGAAGAGCATTTGTAGTGTCACTATAAATTGGTGTATGTGACGATAGAACACAGGAAGATATTGATTCCTGATCAGCTCAGGATTGAGAGTGCACGGTACTGCTCCTCTTCATAACTAAACACTTACGAGTTGCCTTGGAGGTGTGTGTGTGTGTGTGTGTGTGTGTGTGTGTCTGTATTTGCGTGTGTGGGTGTGTGTCTATGTGTGTACCACATCTACTGCAATCTAGTCAAAATCAAATGCAATCTATTCAAGCAGCTCTGGCGCTACTTGAGACAGAACCTGTACAGTGTTGTGAATTTTACCTCCATTTGCTTTATATAGATACTTTCCCCCATTTTTTCTCATTAATGGTTCTCTCCCATGTCTTCACTACTCTCCTGCTTGAACTCTGACCACATCAAGCACTAACTTTAGAGCCAGGCAATTGAGTGCAGCTTGGTTTACATCGCACAGCCGTTGACGTCATGAGACCAGGTGACGTGTGTGTCTGTGTGCGCTCCCCTGTGAAGATGACCTTTGCTTGGCCAGTACAGATTGCAGGAAGTGCACCTTAATTTTCCCTCCCTTCCCTGCCACAGCTGTGAAGGCTAGTCGGTACTATTTCACCAGATGTGCAGCAGATATCGGAACTGCATGCCATGGATGAGTGCAGTTGTGAGATAGGAGACATAACTCAAGGTTAGAGCAGACTTTGTCAGATATGCCTCAGTTAATGCTTTACCAGCACTCACCCCCTTCCCATGTCCACCTGGTACAGTCCAGCGACTTATAACGAAAAAGGTCCACTTTGAGGTGAAATGGGGAAAAAACGATGATGAGAAGAGGATTGGGTTACAGACTGATTTCTGTTATTCAGTTCAAGGATTAACCTTTTAGTCTACATGATTATAATTGCGCCATAGAAACATTCATGCACTGTACATAACAATAATCCCTTCTGAATCTTGTCAGCTTTGTTTCATCATCCTGCCTTGAGGTTAACTTTATTACCCTTCTTTCACCTCTTTCACCCACCCACCCCTCCCCCAAACCAAGGCCTTTTTCCTTTCCTCCCCCTTAGTAAATTCCAGAAGTAGTGCAGGGCAGAGAGACCTGGCTAGGCCACTTCTCGGTCTTATCTCCAGAGCTCTGCATTCAATCTAGGTGTTTTCTCTCTTGGGGAGATTCCACCCAAGGTTTACGTATTGAGCTGAAACAGGCCTGAGCTGGACCAAGGCTGGCTCTGAGCTCTGATCTGTTTTGTGTCTCTTCACACACAGTCAGGAGAATGATTGTCTGAATGCTGGGGAGTGTTGTGTTTCCTTGATAAACCACAAGACAGATGCATGTTTGTTTGATCGAAGCTGTTTTAAATGTGCTTTGAAGATGGAAGTTTTGTGTTCCTACTAGACTTTTCTGCTACTGCTATAAGCAAAACTTGTCACACAGAGAAATTTGAAGTGATACTTGATGATTTTTGGAGCTGTTTAGCATTAAAATGAGACAGTGAAAAGAATTGATGTTTCACCCCACCACGTCACCTAAACAATGGCCAACATATTATACTGCACATATGAGCCTGAGCCTGGTGTTATATAGGAGTCTAGGTACATTTAGGCTTCTGGACTTTTTCACCTTATGCTGACCTTGCTATGGACCAAGCCATGTCTACTCTGAACACATCTGAGTCAGGAGTAGGAGGACGTTCTGAGTAAGCTAGCATTGCTGCGTGGGTTCTTTGGTACCTTTGGGGCTGCAGACTGGCCACTGGGGTGATGACATGGCTCAGGGTCAAGCTGGGGAGGCCTGGGAAACACATCTGCTTAAAGGCCTTATGGGATATGCCTCATGGATCACAGCTTTGAAATGTTGTGTATGCATTCTACAAATCACTCTGTAAACCGTCATATTTTTGTCTTCGGTTTCTTGTGGTTTTATTTGGGCCACCCATTTTTTTTCCCCCCCAAAGCAAACCAGGACAGTTTGTGACTCATTTCAAGATGGTTGCAGAAGGTTGTAAGCAAATGTAATAGATTTCATTTAAACATTTTGTGGCAATTGCTTTTGTTAGAACCTGGAAGTTGGCTTTCCAGTGGCTAAAGTGACATTATTGCTTAGCAAAAGGAATGGGTAGCAATAGAACTTGAAAGGAGGAACAGAAAGAGCAGTCAGCAAAGCCAAAGATGAACATATTTCTCAAACCATAGTTTGCCAACATGCCGATATGTCCAAGACTTTTATCTCTCTGCCCTTTACCACTTGCACTCATCTTTCATTTCTCTCTCTTCGTCTATCTTTCCAAGTCTTCCTCTGTGCCCAGACAGTCCATGTCCTTGGTCTTGAAACATGGTGTTCTTTTGGGAGAATTTTGTCTTGTGTGCCAGATGTGTTTGTGAGACAGGGAGAGGGAGTGTGAACGACAGCAAGACCAGGTTGACCTCTTTCTGTGTGAATCTGTGCAGCTGCTGCTTCTATGCGTGTCTGTGTGTTTATAACTGTCTGTAGGCCTCCAGGGATACACACAGCTATACATTAACAGACACATGGATACACACACACACACACACACACACACACACACACACACACACACACACACACACACACACACACACACACATCTTTCTGAGAGAATTCTGTGGCTACAGTCTTAGTTCAAAACTGCTTTCCGTTAGCAACACCAATTGTTCTCATTAGCAACTTTTGATAGGGGGGAAAAGTCTCCAACTACAGTACGCACATGCCTGATTTTTTTTTCACATTTTATGTTTGTTTGGGAGGATAAGATGGAAGAACATAGAACATACAAGCAAACACCCACATACAAACTCATATTAGTAGAACCATTGGTCTACTCATCTATTACAGGAATGGGTCTCTAACTGCTTGTGTTTTCCACTCACACTGGACACTGTGAATGTCCGTCCATGAAATAGTGCTGTTTTCTTTACCAGGGCCTGGCCTTTCTCAGTGGGGCGGCTCTAAACCATGGTATGTGCTCCCCTTTACAATGGGTAAAATTCTCCAGCACTGCTTATTCACTCAGAATGATATAAAACATAATCTGTCAAAGAGAAGCAACGTGAGTCTAACAGTGCATTATGAGCACAGTGAATGGGGAACGGTGGTAGACTGGGCCTTACTGAAAGCATACAGCGTATGTCATTCAGGTATGTGTTAGCGCTATTGTACATGCTAAATGGGTTTCTCACCGTTTGCTACGCGTGGAATGGACAGACAGGCCAAATCTCCCACGCGTAGCACTCTCTCAAGGCCTCGGGTAAATCCTTCCCACTGAGAGTGAAAGAGTTGGAGAGAGGGAGCGTAAAAAAGGAGTGGCGGAGGGGAAATGAGAGGGGAGAAAAAAAAGAAAACAAAAATAACGTTTATGGTTCAGCCTGCCTCTGAAATAATTTTCCATATCAGTGCAACTGCATGAGCCCAGTGGGAGCAGGAATATGATTTTCTCTGTCCAGTGCCAACGGAAAATGGAATGGGAATCAAAACAAGAAGCTTGGATCGGAGTTGCAGGATGTTGGAGCAAGAGACTGAGAGAGAGACAGCAAGAAGCTTGTTTGGGGTTTTCCATCAGCATTCCTGCACTGGGACGATCTTAACAACGTTTGCAGATCTTTTCTGGTCAAGTCACACAAACCCCATTTGGTCACACTGTCCGATGTATATTTGGTGCAAACAGGGTCCATTGAGACTTGTTATGCCTTGGCCTTTTTTCTCTGGCTTCAGCCCTAAGGGAAGAGAGACAGCAAGCGTGAGGAAACAGACAGGAAGATATGACTCCATGTTCCTTCCTGATGCCTGGTTTTGGATGGGGTCCCAATTAAGGTTATTACTATGAGCACAGCAGAATCTCATCATTCAGCTACTCATCACTAATAAAGGTTTCTCTACTCTTTACATTGCTGACATGCAGTAAAGTACAGCAGAGGGAGAAAAAAACAGGTGCAAAAGCATGTAAAGATTTAGACTCTCGTGACAATGAGCCAATTAACATGAAAACAAATGCTTGTGGCAGACAATTGAATCATTCCCTGTTTGGAACAAATGACAGCTTTGCTTGTTGCATGTAATTAGCCTAGCCGCACTGGGCTGACAGCATCCATATGTCTGTGAGTATGTGCGAGAGTGGTTGTGAGTTTAGCAAGAGCACTGGAGTATACTAGCCACTACCACAGCATTTTCAGCAGGAGAGAATGTGTAGGAGGTGAAAGGGGGGATGGGGAAAGAAACAACATTTTGTCTGTTGGGTGAACATGCAGAGCTGCGCTGGAAAGATGTGTGTCACCAGTTCCCTCCACACTGGAATGTTTCTTGGATTGGTTTTCCAGGAAGTTCTATGAAAGATGCTAAATGCAATATCGTAAGACATACCAACCACAAAGCTGATTCATGATCTAGGATGAAATGTGAGTAAATGATGATGCTAATGCACAAGTGTGGGGGGGAGTTAAGATTAGTTTAGGCACTTTTTAGTGCAAGGTCATGGAGTTCACCTCTCTGTTCAGAACAGTGATCATTTCCTTGCTTTTACCATTGTTACAAGACAAACTTGCTTCCTGAGCTTGTGTGTATGTGATCAGTGTCCTGTCCGTGACCCCAGTCTGTAATGGCCCAGACAACAGATTTTGTGATCCCGTAAAGCAGTGTGTATTGTGTAGGTGATCAGTCTGGCTCGGACTTTGTTCCCCCACCCCCACTTGCACTGGCTATGTTTGCACTCAGGATGACATGATTTGAGACTGAATAGATTTTTCACTCAGGTGGGGGGTTGATTCACACATTTAAGAAAGGAAAATTAAAGTAGGCGATGTAAGTGGGGGAGCTGTGTGTGTGTGCGCATCATTGCTCTTAGTATGTTGCAGTCTCACTTTACAGTTTGGTAGCTCTCTCTGAATGTGGGAAAATATCTTATCAACAGCTACATTTACGGCATTTGGCAGACGCCCTTATCCAGAGCAACTTACATTTATTTAATTTATACAGCTGAGCAATTGAGGGTTAAGGGCCTTGCTCAAGGACCCAACACCTTGGCGGTGCTGGGATTTGAACTCAAGACTTTCCGATCAGTAGCCCAATGTCTTAACCACTGAGCTACCGCTGCCCATACATGCACATCCATATTCTGAATAATCAGAATTTGGCAAAATATTGAGGTTTTTTTTTTGCCCGATTCAGATTAGACAATTTTCTGATTCCCCAAATTCTGATTCCCACCGCTGGAATATGTTTTAATGAGAAATCTCTTGCATGTAAACACCTTATTTAGAAAATTCACTGAAAGGAGATATATGCGCATGCTCAGTTCACAAGGAATTGTGGGTGCTAACAGATGCTTAGCTGTAGATTAGGTACCTAGGAATGGCAACTCAGGCATGCTTACAACAACCATGTATACAGGAATATTCTGATTCCTGTACACAAATAAACACTGTATTCAGAATATGGTTGCAACCTGAATATAGACCTTAAACGGAATTTGATGTGCATGTAAACTTTCTCTGTTGTAAGCTTTCTCTCACATTCTATTTTGTTCTCCATAGTATGTTCTCTCAAGTCTGGTTTTCTTGGTAATTTTACCAATTTAACAAGATTCTTTCCCCCATCACTAAACAGCGCTACATACTATACAATAAGTAAACATAAATATCTTTGTATCATATGTTTACCTTCATTGGAGAAAAACATGTTCACTTGTATGCTAATTGTCACCCTTCTACCATAGCCTGTAGTTTATTATCTAATCTCTGTTTGCTTGGTAATCTCCAATTTTCTTGAAAATCACTAATACATACTGGAAGCCATTTCAAATTAAATTCAATATGTTTATTTTCTAATTATGTCCAGTGGTATTTCTAGAGTGTGCAGCACTACAAGTTGCTATATCAAAGTTAATTTCTTCTCCCTGCAATTTTCTGTGTTGACAGAGTAAAATGATTAATGAGTATTGCCACTTTTGCTTTGGATTACTCTAAATAGCCTTCCATGTTGGTTTAGTGTCATATGTGAAGGTAATCTAGCAAGAAAAAAACAAGAAGCAAAAACAGTGCAGCTGCAAAAATATCCTTTATGCTGTCTTTTTCACCAGGACATGGAGTGGAGACACTAAACAAACAGCAAGTGAGAGAAGTCAGTGTTGTGTTTCCTTAAACCAATCTCCTTTTCCCCCCACAAATGCTGTTTATTATGGCTGTGGTGAAGAAAATATTAGCCTTTTCTGTTTCTGCTTTTGGATTTTTACATGTTTTCCCTACATAATCTGTGTACGCCTCACACACAGCCAGGAGTTTCCCTTTTATTATGAATATTGTACCCTTCTTCTACATCTTCTTTAATGCGTGATGAACCACAGCAGTCTGATTCCTGTGTGTATGCATGTTTAAGACTGACATACTCAAGGAACCTTCTATCTTTCTTTTAAACTGCTTATGCACCCTTAGTTGTACACAGTGTCCTTAGCCTAAGCTGTGGCTTAGACTAGTAGCAATTGCATTGTCTCTTAGTGCTCAGTCTAGCAGAAATAAACATCCTCTGAGAGAGAACAGGAGAAAGATGGAACGCGAGAGCTGTTTTAATGTACACACATGGAGTCATTTCAGCCCAGAGCTGCTCCACATGCTGATGGATGGCACTTAATTTCGGCCTCGGTTAGGCTGGCCTTAAACCCAATGCAGCGGACACAAAGCAGAGCACACTGCAAAGCCAACTGACAGCCGTTCTCTCTCTCTCTCTCTCTCTCTCTCTCTCTCTCTCTCTCTCTCTCTCTCTCTCTCTCTCTCTCTCTCTCTCGCTCTTTCTCTCTCTCTCTCTCTCTCTATCTCTCTCTCTCTCTCTCTCTCTCTTCGCTCCCCACTATACGCAGGTTTCCTTCCACTGGAAGATGGGATTGTCTGAACATCAAGCCATTTGTGTGTGTGTGTGTGTGTGTGTGTGTGTGTGTGTGTGTGTGCACACACGTGCATGTGTGTGTGGCATAAGCGCTTGGGGGTTCCCCACTCCCAGAATCCTTCTTTTAATTCCTTAATTGGATTAATGTCAATTTGAGAGAGGGGACGGCAGTGATTAGTATGCACATGACCCGATATCCTTAAGCAGTGGACATGTGAGATTGTCTCCTTTCTGTTGCACTCGGTTCATAAGTAAACACTCTCCAGAGAGCCAACACAACCTCGGTCTTGCCCAGTGTGCCCAGGCTGTGGCATGTGCTAAACTCTGCACGCTAAACCTGTGGCATGATAGCTCCTCTCCTGTTCTGCTGTGAAGCTGAAGGAGCTCTTCCCACGTCTGACTCTATCCACTCTATCTCCACTATATCCCCCATGTGGTTGTGCTCGTTTGGCTTTGCTGCTTGCTTTTGTTGGCAGCTTCCTCTCCATTTCTGGATAGAGAGCCTCTAGACCTCCTGCTATCTCTCTGTCCCACCCTCCTTTTCCCAGCCCTGTCCTGCTGTTCCAGTATCAACAGTGTTTAATTTTTGCAAGTTGGTTTATTAAAGGTGGAGGAGGAGGGTGTGGGGAGACACAGGGGGAAGGGCCTAGGTAATAATTTCAAGGAACTGCAGATGATGCTCACCGCCAGCACACCGGAGATGGAAAAATACGAGCGAAAAAGTCAATAAAGCAAAGCAAACAAGAGGAAACGTTTCATTAAAGGGGACTTGGCGGAAGGCATAGAGAGAGGGGGGTATGTGCTACTGGAGAGCTGTGCTGGGGAGCACAGGAGTTTGGCGGCTATGGAGTTGTTCACTGGCTGCCAGATGACAGAAAAAAACAGACAGACAGAGGTTCAATGCAAACCTAGAACCCTGACTTCTGTCTGGCTCTCTTTGGGTTTTTAGTACCATAATTAGACATTGAGGTATTTACGGTGCTTCTCTCATATCTTAGTCTTCCCATGTACAGCCTATGATACAGGTTTCTTTAAAGTTTCTAAAAGTACTAGCTCCTTGTAACTTTTTGCATGCCAGGCTCAACAGTTTTAAGCCAAATTGGTAACAGACACCTCTCATCTTTCAGGACAGCGATGCCGTCTGGTCTGCTCTGAAGGGAGGACTTGTTCCGACAGCAACACTCCACCCATGTTGTAGCATTGAGACAGTTGTATTGCTAAGGCGTGCAGTAGTCTTAAAGGATGCAGGCCTCTCATTTTGGCCAGCTGTGGGCTGTAGTGGAGCCTGTGGTGGGGCTGCTGGGCTTCTGAGGCGTGGAGTTAAGAGTAGTGGCCCCTTTAGGGACATGGTTCCATTTTTTTTTTTTTTTTCGTGATGCCCACTTGTGTGGTTTTTCTTGTATTCCCTTAAGTTTGGTTTTGATCACAGGCTGATTCTAGATCAGTACTATGAGACATCTTCTGGCTGCACTGTGGTGGCTTGCCACTGGCATGGTGAGGAGGGAGTGGGTGTAAGGAGACGAAAGAGTCTGCTTTAGCCCTGGCTCTAACATCCAGCCTCTCCTCAAGCCTGCAATTATGGTGTTTTTCTTTTCTCTTCCTCTGTGTTTTTTTTCTCTCCTCCAGCTGCCATGTTTCCAGCTGGAGGCTTTGGCGGTGGCCTTGCACGCTGTTTATTTTGTGAGAGCACTCATTTGGTAATTTCACACCTCTAAACATCTCCTTTAACCTCCTTCTTCTCACCCTGCTTTAATGAACTTTTATCAGTTTAGGAAATGAAAACTCCCTCAGTCTCACCTCAGCTCAATAACAAAGTCCGTTCTCGATGGCAGAAGAAACACAACACCTCAGACAGAGTGCTAAAACTTCCAGGCTTGAATTTATTTCCCTGAAGAATACACAAAATACTCAAAATCCTGTAAATTTAATTTATACATTCAAAGGCTGATTAAATTATTCTGCACTACACCAAGTGTAAATAATTTACAACACCTTATTGCTAAATTAGATTAGATTTGGAGCTTAATAAAGCACAAATATTGGCACAGCATCTGGAGCATTTGCATAAATGTTAATTTGACTTATTTAAACATTAACATTTGTGTTATATTTCCATGTTACTTAGAAAGGAAAAAAAAACATTATAAATTTAAAGTCATTTTTGTATGTTTGTTCACACCCCATTTCTCTTCCAGCTTATTATGCTTGTCTTTTATTCTTCCCCCATTCTTCCATTTCCCCTAGAGAGTATCCATTTGATCAGCCTGTCTTTTTTGTTTGCGCAGCATATGAATGTGTTCAGAATATGAATTTGTGTGTGTATGTGTGGAATATAAATGTATATGTGAATGTGTGTGTGTGTGTGTGTGTGTGTGTGTGTGTGTGTGTGTGTGTGTGTGTGTACATGCAGTGTACAGTATGTGAACTTTGTGTGAACCTTTTAAATGTGTCTTATCCTGATTGAAGGCTGTTTCACTGGTGATAAATGACTATAATTGTATGTGTATATTCATGTGCTTTGCCACTGTTTATATGCTAAATTCGGGCTGATGGGATGAGTGTATTATGTGCTGCACTCAGGTTGTGAGTGTATTTTACATGAGTGTACATTATGTTATTTTGAAGTGTGTGTGTGTGTGTGTGTGTGTGTGTGTGTGTGTGTGTGTGTGAGTGTGTTTAAGCAGTGTGTACCATACATATGGGGGAGCAAGCACTAAGCAGTGTTAATAATTGATGTGAATTGGACTGGGTGATAACACCATCGCATTTGGCCGTTGGCCTGCTAATCTGCCCCCTCTCCAAGGGCCTGCCACCCCCTGGGACCCTAATGCTAAAAGGAGGCGAGCACTCCAGCCCTTCGATTTCATTCCTTCATTATCATTCTCTTTCTGCCTCCTTTTTCCTCACTGCCTGCTGTTCTTACAGTTTATTCTTCTCTCTTCCTTTGTTTTTTGTATCTTCTCCCCTTCCTTCCTCTTTATCTTGTAGAACTCATGCATGTAGAACTCATCTGCTCTTTATCTTTGATCTTAACCATGGTTATCAGGATCCTGTGCCAAAGACTGTCATAATTTAGTTGGTCCCATATAATTCAACACCATGTTCTGCATATGACGGTTTGATTAGTTTATTTTATTATTTCAGTGCTAGTAGCCTGGCCGTGTGTGTATGTGAGAGAAGGGGGATGTCCTCACTTATTGCTGAGCTGTTACAGCAGAACGATCACAGCAGCTTAATCATGGGAACCATGACTTAGAGCAGACTGTGAATTGAGACTCTTGTATACTAGTGCTCTAATTCTCCATTCAATTCACTCCCTCTGCTTCGGTCTTTCTTCTCTTTCTCCTTGCCTCACCCAGTCTCTTCCCTGCTTCTGCTTCTCACTTCCCTTTGCTTGTTTCTTGCTCTTTTTTTTATCTTCCTGGCATGGGCTCTTCTCTTTTATTCCTTGATCTTTCATCTCCCACTCCCCCTTCCTCACTCTCTTTCTCAGGCTTTTTTCCCTTGACATTGTGAGACTGATAATCAGGTACCTGGGAGGGAAAATGTATCTTTAGTTTATCTAAAATTCAGGATTCTAATATGAAAGAAATGTCTATTTTCTTACATAATTTTTTATGCATAAAACACAAAAAGTACAAATAAACCACAATGTGTTTATATACTTTACTATATTATTCTAGTATTTTATTTCAGTTCTATTTTATGTTTTAAATGCACCACCATTTTCCTCCAACCTGATTAAATATTCTTAAATTCTTAATTCTGATTATATGAATTTGGTATTTGGGCCAAATTTGCTGACCTGACATGGCACTAAATTCAGACTTTTCCATTCAAAACAAATGCTCAGTACTTCTCTGATTCTAAGAGCATTATGAGTTCAGCTTGTGGTCTCACTCGGTAGACTCAACAGCTTAAATTTTTTGTTTGATACCAAACTCTTAAATGATGTTGTAAACTTTGTATCAAATCCCACAAGCTAAGCTCTCCTAAGTTAGTGATGCATAAAATACTTTTGATATTTTATAATTTTGTATATTTGACAGTTTTGGCTACTGAAATAAGTCACTGAGAAATGAAAAAGTACATAGAGACTATGATACTGTAATCCCACTTGTGTCTGTGACAAATGCTACTGTGCTGACAACTGACAAGCTTTTTGAAAAGGGAGGAAGACATGGTGGTGTAGAGATGTTTATGTGTAGAGACATAGGCCAACTGTAGGAGTTTCATAATAATTAAAAACATATTAAACAATTTATTATTCTATATAGATTGCACTTTCATGGTACTTATAACTATTATTATTACTTAGAACTAATGACTACTGTCAATGGCTATTGACTATCTTTTCAAAGACTAGCTTTTTCCATCCTGATTACTCAAACTTTACATTTGACACACCCTATGAATAGCAATGAATTCTTGTATGCTGCATGAATCAGAAGGTATAAAATCTGTCCTGGCCAGTTTCAGCATCCTGTGTCAGCACAGCCTTTTCACTGTCTCATCCTGCCTGTCTCTGCTTGTCTCTGTCCTGCAGGCACTGGACTGATGGCGAACTCCTCTGCTTCATTCATGGGCACTTTCCTGGCCAGCAGTCTGGGCTCACCCCCATCCCACCATTCCGGACCCCCTTCCTCTCCATCTTCTCCCCCTTATCGCAGTGGACCCCACTCCAGCGGCCACTCCCAGATCTGGTTCCCACACCCACATGAAGGTAAGTTTCCTTTATCTCTTCTCTCTGACTCATCTTTTCCTTGTTCAGATGTAGCCAGAGGCTTGTTTTGCTGCTTGGTTTGTGTGCTATGGTGTGGTAACGTCACAGCTGTGAGAATGTAATGTTTACACACTCATCCTCACACATGCAATTCCTTGTAAGTTTTATCAGAGACTTGTGTAAACGGTGTACAGTATCTCATCCAAAACCAGTGTGCCAACATTTGACATGATCTCTGGCTAAGTCAGTATAACAACTTTTTTTTTGGCTGATTCAAATCCAGAATGCATATTTTTTAAAAATCCTTACTGCTCCTCTGTGCAGCATATACACTGTTAACATTAGGAGTGTGTTGAGAGTGTTTTCTGTATGACGAGTGCTGCAATATGTAGTTAATATGTAGTTATATGCTATTAACTATTTGTCTTGCTTGTTTTTGGTGGTGCTGTTCTCCATGTCCGTTTCCCCCTAAGGCAGGGGTTCCAGGAGCTCATTTACATGTTAAAGATGTTAAATGATGGCAGCACATATTTGTTTAAGAAATATAATCAAGATTTTATGAACATTAGGCAAATATGTGGCAAATATAAAGCAATTTGTTGTTTAAAGCTTTTTATTCCTGAACTTTTCACCCACACAACCAGACTACTTACATTGTGCTAAACTGTAGATTCAAAACAGTTTCTATTATACTAACAGCGCTTAACTTAATTTTATATATTGAAAAGTGCAATTAGTTGTACAAGTTCTAAGCTGTTCCAAATTTTAGGCTAGGAAACCAGCAAGCAAACTAGATCAATGAAGCGTCTAGTGTTTATTCAGATGTTTTTGGTTATAACAACATTTAAAAAAAAAAGTAGTTAAGGCCCTCCATCACTGTTATGTCATTAAAACAAGAATAAAAAAATATATATTTATTTTATTGTATTTCATTATGGAACTTGCTTTGCTATTTGGTTTGTGTGCTACGGTATAGAACGCTTTGAGAACAGCAGTTGTGAATATAGACATGAGTTACTATGAAGAGTCTTTATATGCGAATATTTACAGCAGCTGTGTGTGTGTGTGTGTGCGTGTGTGTGTGCGTGTGTGTGTGTGTGTGTGTGTGTGTGTGTGTGTGTGTGTGTGCTGGTTTTTGTTGTCTGATCACAATCTAGCACCCATGAACTGTTTCTATACATAGAACACTGCAACAAGGATGTTGTGCATGTGTGTGTGTGTGTGTGTGTGTGTGTGTGTGTGTGTGTGTGTGTGTGTGTGTGCGTGTGGTATGGTGCAGGTTAAGTGTTCTGTATCTCTGGAGCTCTTGGCAGCTGGCAGAGTGGAATAGTAATTGTTGTTGGCAGGCTGCACAGTGGGGCTTTTCTGCTGGCACCCAGAGCTACAGAGCTACTGTAACTCATTGACTGAACAAATCTTTGTGTGTGTGTGTGGGTGTGTGTGTGTGTGTGGGGGTGTGTGTGTGTGTGTGTGTGGGTGTGAGGGAGAGAGAGAGAGAGAGAGAGAGAGAGAGAGAGAGAGAGAGCACAGGTAAAGGTGTACACTGTTATAGTTGGATGTAAGCAAGAGAAAAGAAATCATGTAGTGAGATAGCGAGAGATAATGCAGCCTCTTTGTGCGCTGGTTCAGCACAGTGCTCTCCTGGAGCTACAAACTATCAATAATAACACCACAATAACAATAATAACAACAATAATGATAATTGTAATAATAATGATAATAGAATGTGTGTGTCTGTAATGATATAGATGCCCCTATTATGTTGATAGAGGTCATTATTGGAATCAGGCTTTAATTGCATTTAGACCCTTGGAGCAGTTGATTGGATGGCTCCATTTCCCCCGGTAACACTCCACGTCTCGTCTCTCCTGGTCTGCTGCATATTTAACCCCCCCCCCCCCCCCAAACCCTCCACCAATTTACATAAAGAGCATGTCATCAAAATGAACCACACAATTACCCAGCTCTGCTTCCCCTCAGAGACAACTGCATTTCTACTGACAATGCAAAGACCTACCTGACCTGCAAGGACATGCTGTGTGTGTGTGTGTGTGTGTGTGTGTGTGTGGAGGTGTATGGGGGGAGACAGAGCAGACAGGAGAAAGACAGGTTAAGAGAGGGAAGGCAAATGGAGAGAGACTGATTTTAATTCTGATTTGAATTTTATTTGATACACAGGAACCCCTGTGGAGACGAGGACAGATGGAGCTGCTTTAGAGTGTTATTGTTTAAATATGTGTCTGTCTGTGTTAGTGTGTCTGCGTGTGTTAGTGTGTCTGCGTAGTGTACATGGCTCTGATGGTTTTATGCTATTTGGGTGCTTCTGTATGGTATGTATGAACCCCTGCTATGGCATTGTTCATATGTGATTACGCATGTAGTACATATAATATTGATATTGAGATAAATTGCTTCAAAACATAGCTTTCTGAGATATCTCGGGTTTCAGTGGTATAACACTTGTTTCCATTGTTACTCGCATGGATAAGTAACAGACTGAACATTTATTTTTGTACATGTTTCATTTTTGTAGATAATAGAAACCACAGTTTGCTGGCACTCTGTGAGCAAGCCTAAATACAGTATATTTAATACATATTATATACTGATATAATTTTTTCATATCATCCATTATGTTTGTCTGCATGGATAGACTTGTATATAAAACCTTGCTGATCTCAGCATCACCTTACAAGTTCAGTATAATCTGAATGCTGACAGGACTTGGTGGGTTTTAAGGGATTTCCCTAGTCTAGGCCCAGGGTGTCATGACCCTTACTGTTAAACCCACCTCCAACGGCCTACTTCCTACCTAGACAACCAGCAGTGACACACTTGGGTATGTGTGTGTATTTGTTTCTGTGCGTCTGTCTGTGCTTGTGGTTTTAAATGAAAAACGTCGAGTGAGCAGCTGGCTTCCGGGGCTGTTTGTGTGTGTGTGCGCATATGTGTGTGTGTGTGTGTGTGTGTGTGTGTGTGTGTGTGTGTGTGTGTGTGTATGTATGTTTGTGGGTACATATGTGTGTGTGCATGCTCATGGGCGGTTTCCCCTCTCTTCTGGCCCCTCAGCTCTGCTTTTGGCTGGGAACCGTTTGTGGTGGGGCAGGTGGTCTCTCCGATCACTTTATCTCTCCTGGTCAGGTGTGTGTGAGCACGCTGTGTGTCTGCATCATCTCATAAAACAGACCAACTGTGAGCGTCTGAATATTAGCTTCACCAAACTGATACCACTGATCCCAGTGACCATGTGACTGACATACTATTGTGGAGGTGAGGGTTTTTGCAAAACTACTATATAGCTGCTTTTGCTGTAAGTAATAATGGAATCAGTCAATGTTATAAAAGTATCGACGGTACTGACATACTACTCTGAAAATAGCTTATTGGGACGTTTTATTCTTACAATGTTGATGTAATATCTTCATACTGCATAGCCCTGTGTATGATTTTTTAATAGTTCTGCTGTAGTATTAATGATGTATGTGTATCAGAGAGGAAAAGCATATGTATATTGTTTGTATTATTCCTCTTTACCTCATTATCTTGTTTATGATGCTCATTTTAAATCCAATTAGATTTGTTCTTAATGTATTTATTGGTCTTTTTCATGAAATTGTTTGTAGTGGGAGCTAGTGTGTGTGTGTGTGTGTGTGTGTGTGTGTGTGTGTGTGTGTGTCTGAGTTATGAATGAACAGGACACCTGTTTTCCCATCTGGGTAAAATCTCTGATGAGAGGGCATTCTCTTCTTTCTCACATGCGTGCACCCACACACCCACACCCACACGAACACACACACACACACACACACACACACACACACACACACACACACACCACGATGTCAAAACTGTATTATTGTCCATGTGAGCACATTTTGGTTCCCACACAGAGCTAAATACATGTCAGTTTATTATTAATTTTGCATTATTAATATTAAATTTTAGTCAAATGAAAGTGCTGGTAGCTGTGTGTGTCTGAATTACAGAGGGGCTGACTTGAAACTTCAGAACATTATGTTTGTGAGTGAGATGCTAACAGAGTGAGTGTAAGAGAGCTGAGAAAGAATGTAGAGAGAGAGAGAGAGAGAGAGAGAGAGAGAGAGAGAGAGAGCGAGAGAGAGAGTGCTGGCTCAGAGCTGCAGAGGGGGATCAACTTTGATGTCCCAGCTGGTGGAGGAAGCAACACTTGGCACAGTGCACAGAGTGTGTCTGTGTGTGTGTGTTTGGAGAGAGAGTGAGTGAGAGAGGGGAAAGAAAAAGAGAAGGAGAGTTTGTGTATTCCATAATAGATGTGAATATAATAGTGAGCTAATCGCTCACCCCAGCACATGCAGGCTCACTCAAACGCATGTTCACCTATTTGTACAAACGCACATGCACTGTCCAAATGATTGCTTTTAGGGATTGAAGCCTGGAAACCCCAATGGGCATGATGCCAGCTGGCCTAAATCCAGTGTCTGGCTCGCAGCCAACAATGGTCTGGTACCCTGTTTTCTCTCTCTCTCTCTCTCTCACTCTCTCTCTCTCTCTCTCTCTCTCTCTCTCTCTCTCTCTCTCTCTCTCTCTTTTACAAACTATTTCTCATTCTCTCACTGTATTGTATCCATACTTTTCTCACTTAGGGACTTTTCTCACCTTTGATTACTCTCCCATATCTCTCTCTCTCTCTCTCTCTCTCTCTCTCTCTCTCTCTCTCTCTCTCTCTCTCTCTCTCTCTCTCTCTCCCCTTTCATCTCTGTTTTCATATTTCCCATTTGCCCATTGCTCCTCCTTTATCCTCTTTCTATCATTTTTCTTCTTTTCCTTGTTTCCACTACATATATAATCCCTTATTTAACTTCTGTTCATTTCTGTAGCACTGTATTCTTTCCTGAATTTCTTGATGTGCCTCTGCTTCCCAGCTGTAGTCTTATCCCACCCTCTTAGCCAAGCTGCTTCTTCATCCTCATTATATCTCCTTTCTGCTATACTCTTATGTCTGCCTGCCTCAGTCCATCACCTCTCCTCAGTTAGAAGATGAGATGGGCAGGTTGTGGTGTGTCTGCTACTCCCCCTCCCATCCTGCCTCACTCTTACCTTTTTCCTCTATGAGAGTGTTACATCCTACTGCGTAACATGCCATTGTTTTACATTGTTGTAGTATACAGTATATTGCAGCATATTGTGCTTGGTGTGTAAAGTTATATTATGCTGAAATAATGATATGGTGTAATGCAGACACTTTGAGAGTGAAGGCTAACACATGATTCCTTCAAGACACATGAACCAGCCAGCCAAATTGTTTTAAACTACAGCTCATGCTGACTAATGAGGAAAGTGCTAACTACCCTCTTCTACATACATGAGCTCAGAGACAGCCATAATTGATTCATGTTGCCCTGATTGACAAGAGAGCGTAATGCCATCCCTCATCCCCTGAGAGCATGGCCTGTTTGGTCCTCTTGGGCTCCTGGCCATGGAAACACATCAGTTAATTACCACTTACACAGTGTAAATGTATTGTCATATACTGCAAATGACCAAGAAATATATGTCAATATACAATATAATAAAATATGCCATTATGTGACAATATACAGAAGGGTTACAGCAGACAAATTCCAGGAAATTTAACATAAAATGTCTCTCTAAGTCAACATGAGCTGTAATAGTATGTTATAGTATGTTATATAAAAATTGGTCTTTTTTCTGTTTCCAATATAACCACAGCTGGTGAAACTACCATGAAATGCAATGAAAAACCTGGCGGAAACATTGGACTATAATTTATTGTCAAATATATATTTGTATTGTGTACAGAACCAGGTTTAGTAGGTGTGTCTAGTTTGGGAAATCACCCAAATGTGTTGGACTCCAGCCATCCAGGGCTATAAATACTTGGAACCTCTGGTTTAAGGAACTTAAGTTCTGTTGTGTTCTGTTCTAGCTCGAACTTATTATCCATTCATATAATCTGATACATTTTCTGCCATGTACT
This sequence comes from Cranoglanis bouderius, assembly GCA_023630585.1. Taxonomy (NCBI): domain Eukaryota; kingdom Metazoa; phylum Chordata; class Actinopteri; order Siluriformes; family Cranoglanididae; genus Cranoglanis; species Cranoglanis bouderius. The sequence goes on along the minus strand of CM042562.1, from coordinate 6,052,040 downwards.
ATTCACCAGTGCTCAAGGGATAGATGATGTGTGAGTGTATGTGTGAATTCACATGTGTGTGTAGTATGACCAGTAGAGCAGTATGTAATACTGAAAAGCTCAACACTCCCATGAGAGCACTGTCAGGACGAGTAGAAGCAAGTTAAACAGACAATATGATGCGCCAAGTGGATGGAGAGAGGAAAAGAGCTATTTGTTCATTTTTTTTTTCACAGTAAAGATGAAATGTCCACTATAAAACATGTAGATGGGTTTATATGTCTCCTGGCGGTGATGTGGATAGTTTCTGTCTCTGCTGTCTTTGTCTTCTTTACTCATCACACCATGCAGTCAATCCTACTGAAACCTATGCTTCATTCTGAACCTATGCTTCATTCATACTGCACTTAAGTCAGTATAATGATGTAGGGTCAGCTTAGTTGAGATATTTCACTATCATTTAAATAACTGTACAGATTGTGTATACAGACTGTAGGCAGTTTTTCCTACTACTAACCCATTCTGTGGCTTGCTTTTTCTTCCTCTGTCATTTGTGTGCATGTGTGTGTGTGAGAGAGAGAGAGAGAGAGAGAGAGAGAGAGAGAGAGAGAGAGAGACAGTGTGTGTGTGTGTGTGTGTGTGTGTGTGTGTGTGTGTGTGTGTGTGTGTGTGTGTGTGTGTGTGTGGTCTCTGAGGGCTTCGTATGGAGTGGGCTCTTACTCCTCTCTGCTCTGTAATAGACTGTAGCGGTCTGGTGGAGGCTCACTGGGTTTTATTGCACATCATTAGAGGCTGATTGCTTTTGGACTGCCACGGAGCTCACATCTAATTGTTAGCATTTAAATTAATTGGAGGAAAGGAGAAATGATGAGGGTTTCCGCTCCTCCTTTTAAAAAGTCTTAAACGGAAGGCACTACAGTATACTGGAATGTATGTACTCTTTGAGCTTGATGCTTCATCTCCTTTGTAGACACAAACACACTCTGCCTCTTTAAACACACATAAATACACCTATGCAGGCACGCACCTGTTTACAAATGACTGTGCTGTTGTCATCCTACTCTGGATGGTGGAAATTGAAATTCAGTGGCAGTAGGAAACAGGTGCAGCCAGAAGGCCTCATATTAACCATCTGGACTCCCCTGTGATGTCACTGTCAGCAAAACGCTCCTCGGCTGTCAATTAGTAGGAGCGGCAGAGAGGCAGAGGGGAATCTCTCTCACTCTCGATTTTACACACACATACACACACACACACACACACACACACACACACACACACACACACACACACACACACACACACACACACACACACACACACACACACAGAGACTTTTACCTCTCAGGCACTATCTCACTCCAGCTCCCTCTCCTACATGACCGGCCTCTTGTTCTACAGCATGTTTTACACCCTCTTGTTTTCTCTTCATGTTTTCTCTTCATGCTCTTTCTTGAGTTATGAAGATGAGTTCAGTTCAGAGTTGCTTGTATGTAAGACTCTGCGTGCATGTGGACTGAAAATTGACTGATGGTGTTTGGGGACAATGACTGTGTGGAATGTCAAGGATGAGCTTTATGGACTACTGTTTACTTTGCTGAGAACTGCTAAAATTTGAACTGCTCTCTGTTTAAAAGTGAACAGAAATGTTTAGAGAATTTCTAGAATGTATCTGCATTCATTAATATTAATATTAAAGAGTTCCACTATACATATGGAAACTGTAAACTATGCATAATATCTAATATCAAGAAGAAACATAAATAGATGAGTTAAAATGTCAGACAGGCAATCTGGTCATATTCCAGTTTAGTGCCTCTGTATGTTTGGGGCAGTACTTGTGTGGTTCTTTGTTGCTTAGAGTTGATCTGTGCTCAGGGTCTGCAAGTCAGCTGTCTGCTTAGTTTCAACATGAAGATTCCCTCTGCCTTCTGCTGTGGCCTCCACTATCTCAGGATACAGATTCCTGACCTTGGAGTTACAAAGTAAAGCAAAATGCTGTTTACTTTTCTCTGAAACCACGGGATGTGCACAGAACAGCTGCTTGAACGACAAGGGTTTTTTTCTCTTTGACTATTTGTGTATAGGAGTGTGTGGCATTTTTAACAGGCACTGAGTAAGTACAAAGACATAAACCATAACAAGCCCAAAAAAATGTGAGAAAGCAAACAACTGACATTTTAGCAGTTAAAGGGCTGCAAAAGTTATGTTTACAAAACATAGTAGATCAGCATACAGATTTGCATTTTGAATGTTCTCACACCCAAAGTATGATCATCTGTTGAGATAAAACAGCAACACTCACTATATCATTAATAATTATTATTTTCTGTCGACCTGTCAAACTGCTTAGCTGTTGTCCTTGATCGCTTCACACAGCAGCTGCAGCTAAAAGAGGAAATAGAAACTGAAATCAAAACACTGTGCATATAAAATTTCAAAAGAAATGTTTCATTTACAATAAGAGATGATTAGCAGCTCATGTATACTTTATGGCTTACTTATGAATGCCAAGTGAAATTCAGAATCTGCATGTTCCCGTCAGGGCTGTTGGAAAGGTTCTGTCCTGCTCTAGGGCTTCATGGACCTTCATTCTGCTTCAGCAACAGCACAGTAAAAGGCCAAGTGTGTCACTCTTAGGTTTAGTTTGTCTCTCCTGACAATTCTCTGTCTCACTTTCTCTCTATTTCTCGGTTTCTCTCTGGGTAGCCCCAGGGTATTCCCGCTTTTCTGGAAGTCTGGCCCCCACCTTTCTACCCATGAGCCCCTTAGATCACCATGGAAACAGTAGCGTTCTCTATGGACAGCACCGATTCTATAACACTTCAAAAGGTGTGTGAAGCTCATTCCATCTGCCTTACCACAATTAACACTTATGTAAACATATGGTCAGTTCATGAATTATAATCTTAAAAGCATAATCTTTTTATGGTGTCTCTCATACTCTCCTTCTCTCATTGTTTTTTTATTCCTCAGATTTCTATATCAGAAGCCTCTCATCACAGCCCCACCTTCTCTCCACCAATCACAACTTGCCGTCACTGACTCGGACTGCCCGTAGCCACCCCCTGGGCTCTTGTAGCCGGGAGCGGGACCCTGGGGGAGGTGGGCCCACCCAGAAAAGCTCTAAAGAGTCAGATATAGGAGAGCAGGTCATAGCAGTTTTAGGAAAAGACAAGGAGAAAAGTAAACAGGAGGTGAAAGACCGTCAGCACCATGACCCACCTTCGCCAGCCCCCCACCATCACCAACACCTCCATCCTCACCATCATCCTCAGCTCCACCCTTTAGGGCCAGAGGAAAACCCCAAACACAAAGATGATCCAAAGCACCTGAGCACCTGCCTCCTTTCTACCAAGACCCATATTGGCCCTCATACAGGGACAGCAATCAGGGGCTCCTCCCTCCCCAGTTGTGTAGGGCCAGGGGCCTTGAGTTTAGGAAATGATCCAAAACGGAGTGGAGGAAATATCTGTTGCAAAGAGGTGAGCGGTGAGATGAGAATCAGTGAGCCTCCATCAGACTGTCTGCGCCATAGTGCAATGCTAGGCCATACCCATCCAGTACCATACGCTATGCCTCCTCCCCTTGGCCTGGGCTCAGCGGTTGGAGGATCCTGGCCGCACCCTATTCACCCCCACCATCACCACCCCCATCATCCACATCCAGACCTATACTGTCCCCCTGCCCCATTAACCATATCCTCTGCTCAGGATAAAAGTCTAGCTCCTGGAGCAGGCAGGGATCGCAAAGTCATAGGGCCCACGTTTGTGCCCTCTGTGGGACCTGTGGGTGATAAGAGCAGTGGGCCATTTCAGCTGGGTAACCCTCACTGTCAGGGTCTAAGAGGGATAGTTGACGAAGTTGGAGGAGAGGGAATAGGGAAGGCCAAAGCTTCAGAAAAGAGTAGTAATGGAGGCAGAATAGCTCCTCCTTCCGCACCACCCCTCCCAACTCCTAGTACCTGTCATAAAAAGTCTTCACATCAACAGCAGCAGGATGTCTACAGTAAAGCAGACAAGGGTCCAGACTGGTCTCTAGGCCCCCATTCACATTTAACACAGCAGGCACAGCATGGTCATGATCACCAGCCACATTCCAATCTCCCAAACCACTCCTATAGCTCAGAGGCTGCTGAGAATTCCTCAGAGACAGATGCTTATCAACCCTCCCTGCCCCAGGGAGCCAAAGATGGCTGCCAGGCTAAAAGCAGCTCTTATGCCAGCACTCCACCTTTCCGGGACTGTTCGCTCTTAGGTTCACCTCATAGAATTCCATCTGAAAGCAAGCCCAATAATGAAAGTGGGTGTGCACTCCAGCGGGACAGCCAGAGGATTGCTAGGGTACACCATCACCAGCAAAACAGCAAGACTGGAATTCAAGGTCAGGATCCAGATCTGGGTCCAAGCAGCAATTTTCGAGACAGAAGAAAACAAGATGTGGATATTGCAGCACAAGTGTATACTGGGCATCAGGCAGGTTCTTCTTGGGAAGTGCAAAGGCAGCAGTCTCAACCTGACAACGAGCGACGCAAAGCATATGACTCTTTTGGTACAGGAGACCAGGGGCCTCATCCTCCTTTCCCTGCCCACCAGCAGCCCTCTATAGGCCCTCATGGGCCAGAAAACAGTGCCATGAAAAACCTGATGAAGTACAGCAACCAGCAGCCACACATGCTTTCCCAGAAGAGCCCGTTTGGGGGCCTGGGTAGTCTGAAGCAGGGAGCAGTGAATGGAGACAGGAACGATAGAAGTGAGAGGAATCGAGGGAGTGCAAGCTGTGCCCATCAGGAGGGCAAGCAAACTCTGCCTTCAAGGAGGGCCTCTTCCTCTGGGGAGAATGAGCGCTCAGAGCGGGCAGGCCGTGATTCCGGTGAGGGGGAGGGGGAAGTGAGGCAGCCCCCTGTGGGTATTGCTGTGGCAGTCGCCAGGCAGAGAGAGCCTCTGTGCCGCCCACCAGACAGGCCTGCCACCCACAGCCGCCACGGCAGAGTGCTGCCCAGCATGAAGGGTAAGCCACCAGCAGGAGGCTCAGAGTGTGCGCGTATGTGAGTCTGTGTGCTATGCGTATGCGTGTCCATTTGAGATAACAAGACAGGCATCGTTTTCCAGTTTAGCAGTGATAGTTGTGAACGTTTGGAAACCACACATGTGAATGTGTGATTACAGGAACGGTCTCCAATTAGTCATTTTTGGTTGCTAAATCACGTAATCAGCTATGTGCAAATTGGTCCTGACATTTCAGAAGTTTAACATGCCAGATTGGGTGTTTTAGTCATTTTTGTGCCAGTTTGAGTTTGGTTGACAAATTGTTTACTGTGCTCAGGTCAACCACACTTCATTTAAGTGTTGTCTTTCAGTCATACTTACTTAAATACAATTTTTGACAAGTGAATATTCCAAATATTGTGTTGCAATTTGCAAGTGTTTTACATTAGGTTTAACAGAATACCTACTCAGTTTGTGTTGATAGTGCTGGGTTGCCAGTTTGTTTTGCTGACTCATCCTTCTGTGGCAGGTATTGGGCGCTCTGTATACCCAGTAGAAAGAGAGGTGGAGGAGGAAAGGAAGAGTATATCTGAGGAGCAGCTGTCTCTGCCTCCGCTGGACAGAGAAAGAGATCTTCTGCTCAGGTATTCTTATTTTGTTTTTGTTTTTTTCTTAACTAATAATGACCACAATTTTTGACCATCTCTTAAAAAAGACCATACATTAAGACACAAGTAATCTGTTACGCCTTTTGTTCTTATATTTGCTCTATTCAGGGAAAACAAGGATCTAGTTGAATTTGCCAGGATCCACCCTTCTAGCAGTTGCCATGGAGACCTGACCTCTCACCTCATCATGCCAGGCGGGAGCCAATTAGGAGCTGATCCATCTGTACATACTCACCCAGCTCATCACTGGATGCCTCGGACAGGAAGTCCCTCCCTTTGGATTGGACACTCATATGGTATGTAATATGGTAGATTCCCAGTTATTCTAATGTCATTTGCAGGCTTTGTGATATTAGTTTACATTACTTAATTGTGTATAGTTCTATTAGTATTAGATTTAAGGTCATTAAAATGATCTTACTTTGTGTATGAAATGGTACCCTGCACCCTATTCCCTTCAAACAGGTTTTGCAGTCAGGGACCCCTTTGGTACACATTTATTTTATGAACATAATCCAATTATTCAAATATTCCGCACATTATTTAAATGTGTAAATATTTTGTCCATTTATTAGAGCTGTATAGGCTAATAAATATAAGAACACAATAATAAATATAACCATGATTATAGAATGTTGTTATTTTTACCAGTTTAAAAAAATTTACAAAATGTTCACCTCATGGCTATACTTCATGGTCCCCTGGGGGTTACAAAACCATATTCTGAGAACCATGGCTCTAAAGTACCATTTGGACACTGACCTTAAGCACCTTAAGCAATGTGTGTGTGTGTGTGTGTGTGTGTGTGTGTGTGTGTGTGTGTGTGTGTGTGTGTGTGTGTGTGTGTATATATATATATATATATATATATATATATATATATATATATATATATATATATATATATATATATATATAGTGTACTATTTAGTGAACAGGGTGCATTATTTTTTACCTTATTTTTAAAAAAATATATGGTATTTTGACTGGTTCTGGTTTGACATCAGGTCTGAGTCACGCTGCTCTGCACCAGAACCTGCCCCCAGGCTTCTCTGCGGCCATGCCCAGCCCCCTGCAGCCTGTCCTGCCCCTTCCGCAGGACCCCTCTCCTGCCCTGGTAGTTCTACCAACTGAGCCGGCTGCCCACCCTGCTGCCCATCACCTAGGTACACTGGCAAGAACCAGACTATTTTCATCTAATGCAGCAATGTGGATGTTTGCACGTGTTTGAATGAAAACATGAATTTGATTTTACTGATGCACAACAGTCTTTCTAATGCTTTCATTACTTCCTGTGGTCTTTAACTCAATAACTATCCATACTCTTTGAGTTAATTTGCCTTCTCAGATTTAGAAGCTTTTTCTGCTCCCAGTTTTCAATTCTTATTCTGTAAAAAGTCTTTACTAAGCCATGCAACTTATTGTCAGGTTATTGCAGTTGTCTAAATGTGCAGTTCTAAAACCTTATTTGCATGCTCAAAATTGAATTATGAAAACTCTTCAAACAGATTCAAAAATTGTTCTAAGCAGGAAGCTGGTGTGTTCCACCAATTGCTTATTAAAGGTAGAGTGTTAATGCATAGAGGAGGTGTGTCATGAAAATGTAGTGAGGTGTTGTGTAAATATTTGCATGTCAGAATTCTGATTCATATTATGCATAGTGAGCCATGAACCTGTTGTTCTTTAAAAAATTCTACTGAATGAACATGTGGGAGTCGAGGAGAGTAAGAGAACGTTTTTACTGTAAGCTTGTCTAGGCCCGAGTTGCTGTGAACTTTTGAGAGCTATGGAGTTGTTAATCCCAGTGCTCTGTTTTCCTTATGTTGTTCTTTACCGTAATGTGATTTTTTTTTTCTTTACACTGTCTAGCAGTACACATTGCTGTGTAAAGCAAGCTCATGGCAGCTTCATTTGACGTTGGCCCACACCTGCTCACAGAGCTGTTTGCAGCACTGTGATTTGACCATGGCCATTATGTGCTGTGTGCCTGTGCGCTGTTCTGTAGTGATCTGCTCAGTGCTGTGTGCGCTCCCACCTCCCATCTCAGTCTGTGAAATTTAATTAGCTCTCTGCTCTTCGGCACAGCGCTTTCCTTCAGTGCTCGGCAGGAGCTGCATCGGAGAGTGGAAATGCACCCACCGGACCCTTCCCCAGGGAAACATTACCCCATCCCAGTAATCTTGCCCAACAAAGAGCCCCACCATACTTTGGGGAAGGGGGGAATGGGTGGAGAGGGTAGAGGAGGAAGCCAGAATGTGTAGCATGTGAAAAGCAGTTGAAGAATCATATTGTGTTGGAATATTTGATGGCTGATTCTCAAGCTTGAGACAAAGTACACAGCTGCTGTGCATCCCTCCCTGTGCTTTTTTTCTTTTTCTCCCTCCCACCCTTAAAGGCATGTCCTATAATATACACAATAATTTGATCAAGTCTGTCCTCGGATAACCCCTCCCTTCAAGCCAACTGCAGATGCCTGTAATCGGAACAGCATAAATTCAATCCCATGTATTTGAAAGAACTGCAAGCCTAGGTAGCCTGGGTTTCAACAGTTTGTGTGGCATCTTAAAAACTCAATGTTCTTCATTTCACCCGAAAGATATGTTGGGACCATATAAGCTCACATGAATGAGTGTGCCATTTGGAACTTGGTTGTCATCTTCCTCTCTAGCAGTCTATCAGAAAGGCCTCATGCAAAGAGCTACATTCATGTGACAGTTTGAGCAAACAGGGCTGAATTGTTTTGACCTGGATTACTGTGATAGTAGGGAATAGGCAAGTGGGGAAAGCTCACTGGTGGCTATCGTATTGAGTTAATCTGAAGCGGTAAGCTACGATTAACGGCAAGGATAAGTGAATGGCAACATGATGTGTTTGATCTGCCTTTGTTTCAAATGTGCAGCCTCATAAGGTAATAAAGAGGCTTTGGGCTGTGTTTTCAATAGATGGTAATAGAGTGCAAAAGAAAATGAGCCAGTAAGATATTAAAGAAAGTGAGTAAATTGAGGGGAATTGTTCTTTCTACCAATAAGATAAGGGTAAGGAGTGCACAAAGGTTCTCTCACACTCACTTATCCGTCTGTCTGTTTGTCTCTGCCACTCTCTGTAGATGTAATGGAGCAACAGGGATTATGGCCCCCAGTGTATGGGGCTCGAGGGCCTGCTTCTCACATACAGCATTCCTCAGTCTACTCCCGCCAGTTTCTACGGCAACAAGAGCTCTATATGCTGCAGCAGCATCAGCACCAGCAACACCACAGAGCAGCACAGGCAATGGAGCTGGCACATAGGCAGACACATTCTCAGGTAATGTAATATATATATATATATATTGTAACACACAGAAATGTACTTTAGCAACAACTCTGTAAAAGTGCAGTTAGCGTTCTTATAAGAACTGGACTGTACACAGAAATGGAGCAAAACAGACAAAGTGATTTTTTCTGTACAAAAATGCAAAATGCCAAAGGTCATCAGACATGATGTCAGGCTATATCTCATTATTTAGCAGCAAAATGTGTAGAAGTGTACTAGTATATTACTGTGATTTTATATAGGTCAGATTTTCTATAGGGTGAAATTATATTACTGTAAATGAATAGCATAAGCTACCGTCTCTGTTGTTGGACTTCCTGTGATGATCTTTTTGTTTTTCACATCCACAGAGGAAACCTGAGGATCCCCCCATTGATCTGGATGAAGGTCCTCCTGAGCCTCGCACCCTGAAATCAGCAAAACCCTTCTCCTACCCCTCCTCCAGTAAAAGTCGCTCCCCCTCCTCTCCAGGGGGATGCGCTTCTCGTCTCTCACCCTGCTGTCACTCACCAGCCCCACGGCCCCCTCCTAAGAGCACTCCATGCACCCCCTGCCCCGAGCCAAGCCCAGCTGTAGCAGCACCCCGCTCTCCTGCCCTCAGCCCCCATGCCACCCCCCACCTTCCCAAAGAAGCTGAGTCCCAGGACAAGAGAGGAGAGGGCCAGCCGCCGCAGGACTACCCTCACTCTCTGGAGCCTGGTGAGTGAAGTAACCATGATTAGAGGGCCTAGTGTACCTGCATTTCAGGTCTTATTCTGATATTTACTGGCTTTATGGTGGTTCTGAAAAATTCATTGCTTGTATTTGCGTACAATATCTAGCTACTTGTTGTAGTAGAGAAGTCAGTGTTATGCAGGTTCAAAGGGTAAAGTATTTTTCTTCCAACAGTCATACTTCTAAAGGAAAATAACAGCATGCAGATGAGAGAAAAGGGAGCACTGCATTACCATTCTCAAGGTTAAGGTCTTACCATCATGCCTGGCTCCATGGCTCCAGGCCGAAAAATAGAGCATAAGAGAGATATGGAGGGGAGACTTTGGTCTGCCTCTCAAGGACAGTCAGTCTGGGGATAAACATACAAGGCTTAAGATAAAAAAGATGGAGTCTTTGAAGAACCACATAGCTCTTTGATTACTGATGACTGACAATCAGTTTGTATCACAAAAAAGTAGTGTATCCTTCCCCCATTTTTTCATCCCTGTTTTAATGTCATCTATTTGTTTATATATGTACATGTTTAACATATTTAGCTGCATGAGAAAAGCATAGACTTGAGGTTGTTGTAAGAGACAGTGCAAAGGAAGGGAGGCCAGGATGACTGTAGACGGGGGCTCTCTTATCCTTCAGGGGTCCTTGAGGCCTGGCTGGCGGAAGGATACAAATTCATCTGTCTGCTTTGTCAGGAAGGGCGGATGGATACCATCAATAACCCAGTGCTGGGGTGACAGGGCTAGCTTTGCAATCACATCCAGACACCATGCTGTCATCAATATAACCTGCTATGCTGCAGCTCCCTTTCTCTCTCTCTCTCTCTCACACACACACACACACACACACACACACACACACACACACACACACACACACACACACACCTACGAACACAAAAGTGTGCACTGCATAAACACGTATGCACGCACTGCTACTCACACAATCATTTCACTCTCACCCCAAATGAGATGAATACACATGCTCACTCAGAGACTAAATTATATGCAAACACTCCTGTGTGCAATCTCTCACACACAAACAGTGCACACACTGCATCCATAACACTCTTGAACATAATTCAGTATTCATGGAAATTTTGATCATGCCTGCCTATAGTCTTTATGGTGCAGGCTCCATTATGTGTGTGAGTGGTAATAGATAAATGCAATGCAGGCTCTGAATAGTACACACTGTCAGTGGAGATGGAATATACATCATATCCATCACCTATACACCATAGTTTAGGAGCTGAGCCATGTATTGTAACTTGTAAGGTCACACTGTAACAAATGAATGGTAAAACTGTGGCAGGAGTTGATGTTCATGTTCCTGAGAGTTATAATGGAAATGACTTATACACAAACTGACCCTAGCCAGAGGATATTTTGACCAACTAATGATTTTTTTCCCTGTATTACCCCCCAATATACACCCCCCCCATCCCCCACCCCCCATCCCCAGATCTTCCACCAGGCTATACTTATCCTGCCATTGCAATTGGTTACAAGGCCGGACCATCTCCACAAGAAGTCCAGTTAGCTGAACATGCTGACTTGGAGGCAGAGCAAGCAGAACCTGCTGAACCAGCACCGCAGCCCCTCCCACTTTCCACAATGGAGGAGGAGCCTGTGTGCCAGGAAGCAGAATCCCCTACTTCAACTGCGAAGGTGGGACCCCAAGTGGAGGATGTCCAGGAGGAGAATAGGGTGAGGGCAGAAAAGGATGAGTTGGATGAAGATCAGAAGGATATGACCTGCCCTCCTACCTCTCTCTCTCCACCTGTATGCCAACACCCCTCCAAATCCCTCCGCCCAGATACTTCACCTATAGGGGAGAACTCACAAATAGAGGCATCTAATACCCTCACACCTGATCAGCCCAGTTTTTTGGAGGTACAGGACCCAGCCAAGGAGGTCAAAACTCAGGAAGAAGATATTGTAAATCCTGTCCAGCATTCACCTGCTGCTTCCCAGGAGCTCCATTCTGTGGAGCTGACTGATGATGTCCAAGAGAGGACTGAGAAAAACTGTACTTCACCCAGTACATCTGTAGATCTGGAGGTCACTCAGGCTTCATCACCTTCCTCTCCCTCATCTGAGCTTTCTGCTCTTGGTAACCAGTATCCTGGATCCTGCATCTGGAGTCTGGAGCTTCTGATTGCAGCAGCTCTCTGTGCCACAAGAGATGCCCAGATGGCTGCCCCAGTGACGATGCCTGCTTGTATAGCACCCCCTCAAAATGGCATGGCGCTTCTGAGTGAGCTTGCTGAGCTGGAGAGACGGCAGCAAGAGAAGAATGGCAGCAACATGAAGAGTGCAGGTACTCAAACTAATATGCATATTTCCAATACAGTCACATGCACATCAGATGAGCGTTAATCCAGACCTAAAATTGATTTTGGAAGCCAGGTAGTGCAGCGACAGAGTGGTTATGGTATTTCTTTTTCTTTTATCAGAACAGCAAAAGCTGCCTAACACACGCTCACCTCACTTGTACACACAATTTAATTTCTCATCAGTGCTTTGCATGCGCAGTCTTGTAGCACTGTGATATAGGCAGCAGGGGAGGACTAAGGCTGTGTCTTTCATTTTGTTTTGCTTCCCCTCACAAGACAAGGTGTGTAAAAGGGCTTTTCAGCCCAGCCAGCTTTCTGTCCTTTCTGCGAAGGGAAGATAACAAGCCCCCCCAAATACCTCCAAGACGGGCACATGCACAAATGTATACACAATGACCATTCCCAACTGACCATCCAGCTTTCTTCCTGATATGCATACAATACACTCACCCATACACACATGTTTAAATTTATACACATACATTACATACACATTCACTCTTTATACACATACATTCACACAACTCTTCAAACCCTTTCTTGCCTTTGCTGACCAAATATCAAGTCCTCTGTAGCCTTCTGGGGTTCTGTGCTTCCTATGGGAGAGATGTAGTGAAGACTTGGAGGAGGCTGTTCTTAAAAGGGAGTGAGCCCATCTTAAGAGGCAGCCATAATTATATGAACCTCCTGGGTCCTGTGGATTGGACCGTGTTCATTGAGTCATCCTGAGGGAGAAAGTGCTCCCCTGCCTCTGCCCTTTAACCTGTTTGATCACGTTTTTAAAGCTCATTTTAGATGGAAAAAAAAAGGCCCAGCTTTTCCACAGCTGCCTCTGTCTTCCCCCTGTGAAGAGTTGATGAAATGGTAAAAGCAGCTGATCTTTTCCCTCTTAGGATTGCACTGCTTTTGTTGCCTAATTAGCCTCCATTGTTGTGAGAGCTGCTTTAAAGCCTTGTTGCTTTTCCATGGAGCATTTTGCGCTTCCCTGCCAAAGGATGTTTTTATTTACACTAACATTCTCTAGAAGCTAAGAAATCCCAAATGGCTCCACTACATCATGAAAAACACTTTCTGCATTCATTGCATTTATTACTCAGCTTTGTGTGTGTGTGTGTGTGTGTGTGTTTGGACCAACTATTAAAAGTAACATAATTAGCTTTGTACTTTTTTTTGTCTCAGCAAACTACTATATAGAGACTAAATGATAATATCTGTAAAGCATGGTGTCACTGAGTTATTATAAAACTGGGAAATGTTTACTCATTGGTGTTAAAATAGGTTCCTTTTTTTTTATTACATCCACCTCATACACAGTCATAGTCATCTATCCTGAAGTAATTTCAGTAATAAATGCTTTAAAAATCAATAATAAACAGCATTTCAACAATGATAAATATGTATTATTGAGTTTAGAATTCTATAGTGTAGTAATATCTAACAGTGTCTATAAAGAACATGGATTGAATTAATAGAATTGTTCTAAACTGCAACTGTTAATACATCAGCTTGTATAGTATACCTGCCTCTGAATATTCATGACTCTGACTGTGACAATTAAGTTTCTCTTAAACAAATCCTGTACTACAAAAAAGAAGGAAACATATCTGAACATTTCTATTTGATCAGTTGTTTTACTATAACCCAGTTATTTGTGCAATGTTACAATAACCTCATTTTAGCTAGTTTTCCAAAACAATTTTAAAACAGTGTAGAATTTATTTATTTATTTATTTTAATTAAGGGAAATTGCAAATGGTCAACAACATCTCCATTGCATCCCCACATTATGTTTAAAAGAATAACGGTTGAGTGTGGTGAAAGTACCAATCAAACAAAGATGTTGCATTGAGGGTGTTGATCTAGCAGGACTGTGCTCTCTGGGATCTTGGTCTTTTCCTTTTCCTCCTCTCCATTCCTTCAGCCCGGAGAGATTGCATGAGCTGTAGCTGGCATGGTGGGTTCAGCTTGTCTCATTAGAGCTGACTGTAGATTGATTTCAGCTTGAACACCACTGTGCTATAACTGCCATAGTGATGTCAATCAGATGGGATACTAAATTCCCCTGAGAAACCAAAGACCTCCACTGGATAGAGCAGTTCTGCTCCCTTCCCTTTTTTTTGTTTGTCTTTTCTATTCAGTTTCCTTTTCCTACTTTTCCTTTTCTCTTTCTAACTTCCATCTTTTTTTATTTCCTTTCCCTCCTTTTTCTTTTCTTTCCTTTTTTTCTTTTTCTTCTATTTTCTTTTTATTCTTATCTGTATTTCTTTCCATTGATTTCGCTTCTCTTCTTTGCTTTTCTTTCCTTTTCATTTTCTTTCTTTCTTTCTGTCTCACTTCCTCTCACAGTGAAGCTGTAAGGGCTTGTAATCACTCTTAAACCTTCTACCAGTTTTGCCAGTTTTCCTGATTCCTTCTCACCTTCTCTTTATCTTCTCTCCTTCTGTCCCATATTTCTCCCATATTTGTCTCCTGCACCCTTGACACTCCACCTTGCCAGTGCACTGTGTGTATTTCCCCAGGTTTTCCCCTCTGTAGAGGAAATTGGATTCTTTCCATGTCAGTAATGAGGGCATGTTTGAGAATAAATAGATGGCTCAATAAACACTTTACCTCTTATTGCCTGCCTCCCACCACCCTCTGGGCTTGCCTTCCTCTTCTCTCCCCCTACACGTTCTTCCCTTGCCTCTCTTTCTCACACTCTTTTCCTTCATTGCCCTTTCTCCTGCTCTCATTCCTCCTCTCTCTCACTCTCCTTCTCACTGAGTGAGTAGACTACAATTCTGTTTTATTTGGGTTGGTGTGGCATCTGTATTTCTCTTGCTCCCACTCACACATGCACACACGCACACACACACACGCACACACACACACACACACACACACACACACACACACACACACACACACACACACATGCAAAATATACACACAGTCTCCTCAGTGTCCGTAGGCCAGCTTGGGCTGTCATGAATATTCAAGGCTCATTTGCTGTGAGCGTGTGGCCTGCCCTAATGACTGAGATAAATGTGGAGAAATCCCCCCTTCATCTCTCTCTCTCTCTCTCTCTCTCTCTCTCTCTCTCTCTCTCTCTCTCTCTCTCTCTCTCTCTCTCGTCTTTGTGTAACACGGCTCCTGGCATCTAGGCCTCATGTACAGAGATAATCTCTCTGGTTAATAGCTATCATCATCGCTCATTCAGAGACTGAAAGACATAGGGTGCTGGCAGGATACAACTTCGTACTTAGAGGCTGTTTGCTCTTTATTTTGCCCTCTGCTTTACGCACATTATGTCTCACCCTCTCTTTTTGCACTTGTAATCACTTTTGTCTGTTTGTTTGCGTGAGACATAGTACCACCTCATCAGATCACTTGTCTAAGGGTATGTTTATGAGAATGACAGAAGAAGATAGACAAAGCTTTGTTTTGCATTACTGGAGACAGGTTTACCTCTGGTGGACAGCATGTGATGAGTGCAGACATTTCCATGTAGCTGGAGCCAGTGTCTTCCTGCACAGCGGCAAATCTGTGGAAATAAACTTATCACACACCGATTCTCAGTCTTTGTCTCAACATGTGAAGACAGAAATGTGCACCACTTCATTTAAAATATGCTAATTGGTTATCCCTGCAGGAGAAGAGAGACTGCTCATTGACCTAGAGAGTCTAGCTACCCTTGCAGCTGCACGGGCACTAGAAGTGACTCCACCCATCACTACTGGGTCTTTCCCTCCTCTACGTCGTACACTTAACCTGCGCAGGAAGTGGAAATGGACACCGCAACATGAACCGGTATCACTACTCCCTCTGATCCTGAGCCTTACTAAACTTGTCTTTATACATGTGTTCTTTTCATGCCTTATCATTGTGTTTTGACTGTGACTGCTTTTGATGAGTCTATTTGATTCACTTTGTAATAAATGCATGAAAAAATAAGAGTTAATCCATTATCACTTGCTGGCACATCACAGTATCTGCTTACAAAACCACATTTTGCAAAGCATGATGTTTAATTGCCTATCACCCGAGTGCCAGGGCAAGTATACAATTATTTGATTGAGGAAGTTAAAGTAATTTAAAATCATCGCTCAAATTTTCAGCTAATATGTTTGTTCTTTAAAGTACCCCTGAATGTGATGAACCGATCAAATAGTTTTTGGGTCAAACTTGTGTTGGTCTATTTATCTCCAGTTCTGCATGAGCACACAGGTGCAGTCAGATTTAATATCGGCAGTCCTGCGCATTAGCTGATGTCATGTGGGTTGTGTGGGCGGGGTTTTCAGGCATGTCCGGTGAAGAGTATAATGGAAACATTGGACAGGGAGGAGCTTGCGATGAGGATGCAGCTGGCTGAACTGCAGCGGCTCTACAAGGAGAAACAGAAAGAGCTGACCAAGCTACAGAGAAAACATGACCACCAGTGAGTGATGGGCCACCTTCACACAGACGCACACACGTGCACACGCACTCACACGGAGTTACACACATAAGAACAAACGTACACACCCGTTCTTGTAAGCACTTTCCAAGCCATGCTTCCCTCTCCTCAAATTTAACAGCTAAGGCCACCCAGCTTGCACAGTGTCTTCCATGCTTAAGCCATTGACCAGTAGGTTAAGTCCCCTGTGCTTGCTTAAGCCCCTTTCCCTGGCCACAGCAACAATTAGGGTGGCTTAGTGCTGCCCACTATACACCATTAGTGTGAATTAGAATGATTGACAAACTGTGTGTGTTCACAGAAAAGAGGATACCTCAAGAAGCCCAGCTCGTCGAGGCCCTGGCAGGCCACGGAAACGAAAGCCCACCCCAGGACCAACTGCCCCCACAGATACAGTCAAGAGAGTCAAGTGAGTTTCTTTTATTTGTGTCCAAACTGTGCATATGAAAGGCAGCTAGAAAGTGAGTAAGTGATTGAGTGAGACTGTGTAAAATAACATTTAAGTTCCTCAAAATGCTTTTAAAAACCTCTTAATTTTCCCACTCATGTTGTAACACATACAGAATTAAACCCAGCAGTGGTTCATATCTTATGTGTGTATTACTGTACACAGTTGACGCAGTAAACACAGCCTCCTGGCACAGTCCCTACCATGCCTCATTGTGTGTAAGTAAATTGGACTGGTATTGGTTTAAACGAGGCAGACTAAGTACTTAATCAGTGCAAAGAGCCCTTCATTAATCATATTTACAACTTCCATTGATTATCTACAAGTGTTGCGACTCCTTCTAACCCCTGACACACCAACAATATTAATTTGATAAAATGAGGTGTCCAAATGCCAGCACAAAGTCAGAGCAAGAAGTTATCACTGTGATGAATGTGCATTCCCTCCTGAGATGCACTTCTGTTTATGCCAAGCAGACATTTTGATAAACTCGGTCAAACCTGTTTACCCAACCTGATTAAGAAAACTCCTCTTTTATTATGGACCAGACTGATTAGTGGAGCACTAATGAGAACAAGAACTGGAGCGTAATTACACATGCTTTACCCACTCCACATTTAGCCATGACATTAATAATGTCGTCCACCAAATAAAACAAATGATAACTTCCTGTCACTGGAATTTATCAGAGTTCTAAAGCTCTTTTTGGAGAGCCTGTAGGGGAGAGGGAAGCCCCAGAGCACTGACCTTCTGTTTATGGTTTATGTGTGTTTGTGTAATGTTCATGTCATAAACACATGAACAACACGTTTATATGTTATTCATGTGCTTACGTATTGTTCATGTGGTAAATGGTAACACTACACTGAAAAAAGGTTAATTGAATTTACTTAACTCAAATGCATACATCGGTTCCACGTTAATGAATTGAGTTACATTAACACAATTTGTTTTCGTACAATTTGTTTCAATATGATTTGATCATGTATTTTCAAAGCCCTGAATTAAATGAAGCCTTCCACTCTCACCCAAGTCCAGGATCAAACCCAGGTGTCAGTGGCATTGTGAGGCAGCGGCATTTTCTGCTGCACTATCATGTCATGCATGCGTTAATCAGGTTAATTTAATTCTATAGTTATTTCTTCCCATCAGCGCCAACATTCTCACAAGAATTTATACCGTAATTGGATGTTAAAACTACATGAATTGATCACACTGGCACTACATAATTCAAACTAGTAATTAGAAACTTGTTTAAATTAAATTTTGTATAAGGAATGAAAATCACAGTTTGATGAGAAACATAATATTTTTATGTACACTTTTTTTGTAATGTGTTCTCTTAAATCTGACCAACACATATTCTCGTTTTTCAGTGTAGATTATGCAGTGAAGGTCAATTTTATTTGCCGTATTGGAACATAGTATTTCGTCTACCCTGGTATTTTTTTTCTCCTTCTTCCTGTATCTCTGTCCCTCTTGAGTGGAGTGTTGTGTTGCCTGGTGTCAGACAGAGGCTTATATCAGGTCAAAGGTCATTACGAGACATTAGTAGCAAACAGATCATTATGGCATTGGCACAAAACAGTTCTCAGTGTGAGAATCAGTGGTATTATTTGACTTCAGTATGAGCATGTCATCCCTTGCACTACTCCACACATGTGCCCAGGTGCCAAAAGCTCAATAGGTAGCTCCTGGTATTGTTTCATGCCTTTAACTTCTATAATCCTTTAGGTCAGTCCTATTGAACAGGCAGCCTGCAGGCCAAATGTGGCCCTTTACGATGTTTCAAAAGGTTCACCAGACTTCTAAATTATAATAGATAATTGTAATACATTATAATAGATAGAAATTACTAATAGAAAATATACATTCAACATATGACATCAATGGTGTATTTGTGGAACAGGATGTTTAATTTGCTGAGTTATTCATATCTCAAATAGTAGAAGACAGCGTTATTCCTCTCCTAATGTTCTCTGCGAGAGAGTGTACACACTCTCAAACTGTATTATGCCATGTTACCTTAGAATGTTTTCTAATCAGAAAGAGGTTTAGTTTTTTAATTGGGTGGTTGATTTTTTTTAATGACAAAATCTTTTGTCTAATATGAATATATTTAATTTGAAGCTTTATTTTTGCTGTTTTTACATAGATAAGTGAGTAGAGCAATATCACGTGGAAATGATCATGAGTAAATAAAGAGTAAAAAAAAAGACATTAAAAAAAGTGAAAACATAGTTTGTGAATGCATGAATATATATATATATATATATATATATATATATATATATATATATATATATATATATATATATATATATATATATATATATATATACTATTTGCTACTTCATGTGTTTAATTAAAAGTATGGTTAAAGGGACTGGCCCTTTGCCCTTTTTTGGCTTTAGGTGCACAGAATATTTCGGGACCATGTTGTGTCTCCACAGTAAACAAATGGAAACTTTTGTTTTCCAATGTTTGAGCTGCAGGCTGGATGACATTATACACCACCTATATGGTTTTCAGAGATTGTGAGCTGTACAAACCATTTGCATGTTGTGAGAAATAGTTTGTATACGTGTGAAACTCATATACTTGTATATGTGTGGTTCCTCAATCCTACTGAGTTTTTTCTATAATGTTATGCTGGAAATCAGAAGTGTAGTAAGATGAAACTTCAGAAACTTGATTATTTCACCCTAATGACGAGTGAAACAAGCAAAAAACTAAGATACAGCCCATAGTTTCTACCACACTGTTATCCTGTCATTCTCTCCCTCTCACTTCCTCATTCACTCACTTACTGCTGTTCGTTCTGGCCGCGATGTCTCTCTCCATTTCTTGCTTACTCGCTCTCCTCCTTGCTCTCTAATCAATCCCCTCCTCTGAATCTCATTACTATGTAATCCTGACCTCTCTTAGGAGAAGGGCCTTTGTAATTAGGGGGCTGTGAATTCTCTGGCAGTGTGTCTCAGACACCCACCCCCTCTCTCTATACACGCACACACAAATACACACACGCTCGGCTCTCCTACCCTACCCGCTTGGCTGCTAACAGGAGGAATGTGACACAGGGTTGACACAAGAGCTGGGAGGGTCGTTGTGGGTCAGGAGGTTAGAAGGTCACCATCGGGTAGCGACAGGCTGAGAAAGGGGGAGGGTCGTTTCTGTCAACTCTGCTCGCACACTGGGCTTTAATAGGCAGCCCCTCCATGGCATTCAATGAGTCCAAACAATCAGTCTCCAAAGCTCGCTCCGGAGCTGGTGTCAGGTTACGCTTGAGTTTCCACAGTGACCCGCTCCCTTGTGGCACCGGGGGAGGTTTTGATGCTTGGCGCTATATTCAAATGCAGCAGACACGGAATACAGATGCACTTTGTGTTGGGTAGAATGCTTCTACGACTTTTTTCCTGTAGATAAGAAAAGGCCTTTCTGTAGCTCCTAATGGCCACTGTGAAAGTGAATATAGAACCTGTGGTGCAGTTGTTGCAGATTTTAGAGTATTACTGCCTTGAAAACATTCACATACTTTGTAACATGAGAACTGACAATACAATCGTAACATTGTCATGCCTGTAAGATGCCCTGAAATTGAAAACTGAAACTGAGCCTGTCTTCTATCCTGAGACAGATATGACTGTCTTGCAAAAGGAACAGCAACCAAGTTAGAAGGCGACAAAGGGAGGAAGATGAGAGATGTTCTATCTTACTGCTCTGTTCTTGTTTCCTCTGCTATTTTGGTGCTTACAGGCCAAATGTAACGTGGCATTGCTGTATGGGATTCCAGGTCTATGAGTTTGAGGGGTGCTGGGGTACTGGGGTTGGGTATCAGGACTAGATGGTTGCATCTGTACTGAGTGAGGTGGCAGGTCGATAGAGGTTAGTGTCTATCGATCCGGAGCTGCAATTCAGATTGGCCGACAGACTCCCTCAAGACTGCCCTCCCACCCCTATCCCTGCTGTCTTTCTCTCTACTTTCCTCTCTGTCTCATTATCTCTTCCCACCATCTCTCTCTATTTCACTTACTCTTCTCTTGTTTCCCTTCTACTTGTATGCTAGAATCTTTTTCTCTCACAGATCGCATCTCCACTTTTGCTCTTTGTACCCTTTTCTATGCTCTTTTCAATCCAGCATTGTCTGGGAGAAGGGCTGTGTTTGTATGCATTTATGAATGTGCCTGGGTGTTTTTACATTATTAGGTGCAGTTATAATAAATAAAAAACATATTTATTTCTTTTAGTCATTTTAAAAAGAGAATTGTCCTTAAATTGATGTTTTTCCCCCCCCAGACAAATGATTGCCTACTATTAACACATTTTACAGAAAGAAGTTTCTTGCATGCAATAGAAAGCTTTCCTGCTGAGTTTTTGGGTTGTGTTCCATGCTCTACCTCCCCTCATCCCCCCATCTGTCCTGGCCCTGTATCTCCTGGCGCTCTCTGCAGGCAGCCCTCCCTACCCCCTCCACCTTTATGGACCCTCCTGGCAGAGGTTCTTTGTAGCAGGGCTTGGGCTTGGGGGCTGTGGGTACAAAGGACACTGATGCCATCTGACAGCACTGGCCAGAGTAAAGGGCAGGCAGCCAGTGTTAACAGCTGAGCGGAAGGGAGAAGCACAGCACAACTGACACAGTGCTTTTTCAGACCTTGTGTATGTTAGTGAATGTGACTCGCTTGGCATGTTTTAAATGAGGGCGTCTATGTATTTTTATGTGTATATACATGTGCTTTCTTTTTGAATGCATGCTCCCCTGAGATCTTAGAGCCAGTTTGTGATACATTTCAAGTGCCATTTTTTTGGTCACACAATGACTACCAAATCCAGGAGGGCAAACTTATCAAACTGATGCACCACGTAACATCATAGTTGTAAAGGGCTAACTGCCTTTTCTGTATAGATGGGCTAACAGACACTTGTGACTGGCTGGGATTGCAGTGACTGACATGAGAGAGAGGAATGTCATCCTTCCCACCTAGAGAGCCAGTCCAATTATGCTTTCTTGGACAGATGGCTATGGCCAGGATTGAAGCTCACAATTGCTCAGACAGTTGTGCTTCTCAGGAGCCCTACAAAATGCCTCTTCATGCCCTTACACATAGTCCACAATTTTCCACTAATAGGCTGCTGAGTGAATATCATAGCACATTCCTGGTGAAGTGTGTAGGGTGTAGCAAACTGCCACAGTTTGTCTGTTTTGTCACCATACCAGTAGCAACTAAGACATGGGAGCATGGTATCCACCAACCACATGCCACTGCAGCCTCTGACACTTACCTGCCAATCATTCCAGTGTGAGTGACAGGCTGCCTGACAGCGGCCCCAACCCTCAGAGCAGTGACTAAGACAGGCCTGCGGTGGCTTTGAAGTGGCTGTCTGCTACTAAAGGGGGAAAAAACAGTCACACACACAGCAAAACGAGAGCCCAGCCATGGGCCGCATGGCGTGTGTGCAAGCTCAACCCAATTTCAGTTTAATAGGTCTGTTAGATGGCTGCCAGCCATACACACATTCACTCACTAGCCCTCCCGAAGGCCACTGAATTGTGCTCCTTTGTATGGGAAGAGATGCATTGATATGGTAATAAGAGGAAGGGGGGTTGTATTAATGTAACACTGGAATCCATAGCCTTAAAACCATTGGTGATAAAGGCAAAATAGTGAGAAAATAGGCAGTGAGAAACAAGAAGAAAAAGAACAAACAAAATTATGAGTGGGAGTTTCCTTAACTAGTGCTTTGCTCAGATATTTCTCGGTCTGCCGTCAGATCCCAGTTTTTCAAGCATGCAGCAGGGAATGAGGCCCCTGCCTCTCCATTCATCAAAGGCTGAAAAGAGGGTTATTAGAAAGCCACGAAGAGGGAAGGCAAGCCCTGCGCTCTCCTCTGATCTCTCCTTTTCATCCCTTGCTCCCCACTACTCTTATGAATTCTCTCTGTTGTGATGGACAGGTTGGTGGGAGCAGGGTCAGGCCTGCTGGCTGCAGAGGAAGAGCTGGCTGGGGGCGGGGACAAGCACACAAAGAGGAAGAAGGCAGCCAATAGCACCTACGACCATGCTGGTGGCACACAGGTAAGTGGCCAAGCAGGGTGAATAGATGTGGCAGTCACATTCCTCCTGTCAATGGGAGCAAATGTGAACTGGGGAGGAAAAGGCTGTAAAATTTATATTTATATGAATTTTATATAATGGTTTCAAAGGCAGATTTAACTAAATTTTTTATTTTTGACCTTCTCCTGTTCTTTTCTCTGTTCTTGATTCATTTTACAAATGAAGGTTCCCTGTAGGCAGAGAGGCAGACCAAGACTGCTGAGCTCCAAGATGGCCCAGCTTAAGCAGAAAACTAATGCCAAGTGTGGATCCAGACTAGAGAGCATATTTTTTCACAGAGAGAAGCCTGCTTCTGGCTCCTCTGCAGAGCAGACCCACAGAAACATGACTGGACGTCAGAGTGAAACAGGTATGCTCACAACTGTTTACCCGTGCCACCTCCCAACAATCCAAGATCACTCATGATTATGCAATTGTGAAGTGTAGCATGGTATTATAATGATTTATTATTAGTTATTTTACTGCCATGAATTTAGTTATTTATTTAACTGAAATAATTCTTCCATCACTCTATTTTCTTATTCAATTAAAGGCTCACTGATTGGTTAATCCTGGTTTTTGAAGAGTTCTTTGTGCTCCTATCCAACAGGGAGTACTGACACAACAGTTCATCAGAATCTAGATGGCCAGAGGATAATGATGCGGAGAGGACGCAGGGCAAAGATCAGCCATGACCATGCCTCCTCTCCCCTGCAGACTCGAACTCAGCAGATGATGCCCAACAAAGCCTTAACCAACAGCAAGCGGGAAGTGACAGGGAAGGACAGCTCTTCCTTGGACAGCGAGTTGTCCGAGCCAGGTGAGTTATGATCTTTCCGCAGAGGGAATGAGATGTATCCTGCCATGTCGAACAGCACACCTTCGACATCCCTGCTCATCTATCACACTGTAAAAAATATTAATGACTTCTAGTCTATCCAAAACCTGAGCTACAATGCTAGCTGGCCTTGCACTGCTTTTAGAATGTCACACCCAGAGGAAAAAGGGGGGCAGTTGAAAAAAGCCCATACTCCAATAAAGCAAAAAGCAAATACTTCATGCTCCAATCCATGTTTTAATCAGCACTTATAAGAGTTAGTGGTCTATAAATGAACAAACTGCAAATGAAGCCAAATCAATAATAAATATTAATGTGAGCTAAGCCCATGGTTCAACTTAGCCTTCTTGGTAGCGCTCTGTTAATTACCATGAAAGTTATCCTTTTCACATTTCACAGGCATGTGAGAGTGTTGACGAGTGCCCTGTAAGTGACAAGTGTGTCGCCACTGTGTTGACACTCGACACTGTTACCACTGTGCCATCTCTGCTCCATGTGAGACACGTTGTCCCCAGTGGGCAACTGCCAATAGATATCTGTGACTCTGGAGCGTGTGTATATGAGCACACACACACACACACACACACACACACACACACACACACACACACACACACACACACACACACACACACACACACACACACACACACACACACACACACACACACTCTCAAGAGAGGGCTCAGCTAGTTGCTGGTGGTCAGTAAACGCCTAGCAGCAAACCTGTCAGTGACTTGGCCTTAGTGACTGCAGTTCTTGCAAACGTTGACAACTACAGTCACATTTGGCTCTCATGATTTGAACTTTGCTAAGTATCAAACATTATACAGAGAGAACTGTCATTACAGTGCTTTTATACTAATTGCTTCCGATAACCTCGGAGTATTGAAGCCCAGTCAGGATGTCAGCCCATTAAATTGATCCTTTATCCCACAGAAGAGGAAGATGATGGCATCTATGACATCGAAGAAGTGCCAGAGGACATCAAAAATCTATCTTCTAAATCGCAGCTGTCTGGAGCTTGTGCTCCCTCCTCTTCCACAGTAAAGCTAACTAATGGTCAGAATGCCAATAGCCACAAGCAGAGACGCGGATTTGGTAAGTTTTACATTCTTCCAGGTGAAGTCTACAGTAAATACAAAGACCTGTTCATAACTTTTCTCACTTTCTGTCCACTGCACTTTAGGGTCTGTTACTGCCCTGCTTGCTAAGGGGGAAATGAAGCACAGGAAAAGGGCCCCCTGTAGGCCATCACTGCTCAGTGAAGACAGGAATTGCCTACTGGTGGAGAAGAGACAAAATGCATTCAGGTGGAGAGGACTTTCACAAGAGAACAGCTTACATCGTAATAAGGTTCTCAAATGCATCCCCAATCCATTGGAAAGGACAGCTAGGAAGGATTCTGTAGTCCTTGGAAAGGTAGGTAGAGTGTATTTCTGAAATAAGCAGAGTTTTTATGTAACCAGTGATTCAGTAGAGTTGTTAACATTTTTTGACGTACTTGTGTCCTGGACTTAGACATGACATAAGTTACAATTGCCATGACTCGTCTTGGATATGAGCATATGAGACTCAGCCTCTGACATAGGCTTGAACATGTGTACAGAATATGCATGCACCAGAAAACTACCTCAAGATAAGAGAATGTTGTGAAAATGTTTTGATTATTTTTGCTCCGCTAGCAGAAATCAATCCCAAAGAAGTCACACTCACTTTATAGCCCATTGCCTAGCTGACTAGCTAGCTCACATTGATTTGTACATTCCTGTTAAAGGTGCCTCTGGTGAAATTGGCTTCCTTTCTTCCTTTTCATCTTCATCTGACGAGTTTTCATATTTTAAGTCAATAGTTATACTAATGTGAAATGTATTATTTGGCATATTCGCTGATGATGTCGCTAACTTTACTGTAGTAACCATTTCAAACTGTTGCTAGAAGTGGAATTTTATGTGGAATTTATATGGCAAACACAGATGAGTGGAGTGATACAGCGAAATGTCCCAGTGTGGTCATACTAAATATAAGCACTCTTGGAACGTTGCTCGTCCAATCAAAGTAGTCGACTGGAACTAACTGTTGTATAAAATATCTTTATACTCAACCATTGTTGATGTGCTTCTCTTTTTGTGATTGTTTCAGAAGAGAAGTTGCTTGCTAGAAACTGTGCCATCTCAGATTGAAGACATTAACTGGAACAAAAAGTTGAAAATCAAACAGGTGACTATCACTTGCTTTCAATATTTTCAATTTCAGAGTTTAGAAGCAACATCATTTAATAGTAATGGAGTTGCAGCACCATAGAACATTTGTTGTCATCCTGTTACCATGGCAGCCTAGATCTAACTGACTTGGCCTCATGGTACCCATAAAAAAAAACTCATCGCACTGAGAGGGATTATGTAACCTTGTATCGTTTGAACCATCAGAAGCTCTCATAAATCTCCTCACAATAAAGATAAGATGGGTTCTGCCTGCTATTTCACAGGCTGAATCATGCATTGTTTAAATAAAACAGACACTAGATTTGAAATGGCTGTCACCTCAATGCCTATGAGGACATTGTCAAGGTGTTGCAAAAGAATTTTGACTAGCCAATCAGAGTGGGTGTGGAGGGGAATTCCTGCCTCAAGCAAGTGAATAAAGAACAAAAACATGAGCCTACACACGACTCAATTCAATGCTTTGCCCTGAAGACACAGCAATAAAATATTTTGCAATAGTGAAACTGCTGTCACTATAATATATGGTGGGCTTCTAAGCAATGTCATGAGACACCAAATGTACACAAGAATAGACCTGTTAGGAGTGCCTATAATGGTGCATTCATTTCTGCATGAATAAGTCTGTATTTGTGCATAAATACATCTGTATTAAGAGTCCTGATTCATATACCACTTTTCAACTGGACAGTGATCTGATCCCAGAACTAGCTGTACTTGTGGTTTCTCATCACATTATGGTACCCATTAATGTTCTCTGATGGCTGTGGCATGGTGACCACTGATTATTAGTAAAATAATACTTAGTAGCTTGGAGAGACGGTTAGCTAAATTCAGCATGGGTACTTAGTTACAATACAGGTCATGATTATATTATTATATGTAAATAATAATAGATTGATTTAAATCAGGGAATTTTGACTGTATCTTTACACTGTACACTTATAATCAGTAAGGCTAGTAGAAGTTTACTCTGTGAATGAAGAATGGTAATGCATACTTGTGTGAGTGATGATGTGTCCTCTGGGCCTCACACTCTGGTTTCTGACTCTTAGGATGCCAAAAGGCGAGGCATGAGGCAGCTGCTGGAGAGCTTCGCTGCAGAAGAGGGATTTCGCATGGATGATGACAGCAGCTTCTCTGAAGGGGAGGAGGAGCTGGAAGAAGAGGAGCAACACAAAAATACACTGCCAGGTGAGTAAGCTTACAAGCCCACTTGAACACACTCAAATGTGTGGTCTTTCCTAAGCCTTGGGAACCTGAAACTACTCTCATGCATCAATGGCCCATACCTGAAAAGACATGCAACCACTTTGACTAAAAGAAAATATGTAGGATATATTTTCACTATCAATTCAGACCACTAATTTACAGCTGCAGTATTCGGTTTTGCAAGTCTTTCCAACAACAATCTTTAATGCCTTTAACACTTGTCATATCTTTTAAAGGCAGTTGTAAATAAGTAGATTTTTGTAGTTGTCATGGGAAACATAACATTGTTCTCCTGAACATAAAATTGTTCTCATAAACAATCGTGTTGTTCTCAAGCCAATAATGTTACTTGTTCTTGGTTCCAGACCAAAAGCATTTTGAAAACTGACTCCATTACACTGGAAATGCGCAAAATTGTTCAGAATTATGCACTGGCTCCAGAACCTTGTTGGTGGAATAATGCTCACTGTAAAACTTTTAATGGCAGATTTAGTTGTTTCATTTATTCAGACCCTAAGAGACACTTAATTTATACTCATCCATCTGGCCACCAAACACTTAAACACAGTAAATGGTGTGACTCTCATATGCTTCTGCCTCTGTGCTGTGTCCAGCTCTGCCTAACTGTGTCCTTACCAAAGAAGCTCTGCGAGATGGGCTGAAAGTGCTTATTTCCAAGGAGGATGAGCTGTTATATGCCGCCTATGTGCACACACTGGACTTACCTGACATGTAAGGCTCGTATTTCTCTAGGTTCATGTAGACTTGTTGAATCAGCATTGTAAAATCAATGGATGAAATGTGGACAAATAACTGTAAATGTTGAAGAGTAAGCAGTGTAATTCTCTATGAAATATGATCATGCTGTGAAACACATATTACACTTAGCCTTACTCTGTCTTTTTTCCCTAATCCTCTGTATCACAGTTACAGCATTGTCATCGAAGGAGAGAGAGGAAACAGGCCAAGGATCTACTCTCTGGAACAGTTGCTTCAGGAAGCGGTAAGTTTTAAAGTGTACTTTGCACACAAAAACTTGACACATGTGCCAGACCTGATCTGAAACACACCCTCATTACAGACCAACATACCTGCCAACCTACCTGCTAAAGTAGTTTGAAGCTGAACATCTGTTTGTATGTGTGTGCATGGGTGTGTAAATTGTTATAATTGGTATATATGATTGGTTCAAATCTGACTTTTTACAGGCATTTTACATATGTGCATTTTATTGTTAATTTTTTATCTCATTGCACACACATTCCTCAACAGAGAAAAATTCAAACATCTGGTTGGAATAGAGCTGGAGATACAGTATGTTCGGAGGTGTGTGTGCTCTTGCATACAGGATCCAGTTTTTTTCAGGAAGAGCCCAGTTCATGGCTTTGCACTGCACTCAGTGTGTTGCTCCAGGTTACAGACGTAATTCAGACCAGCAGTTCAGTATGTCCCTCCATATAGTGTTACAGGTGCATAGTGTAGATGGCTGTTCCTGGTTAGTTCTGCTCTACCCCCCCAGGGTCACTTACAGATGGACTTGTTTTACTGTTTTTATTGTTTATTTATCTATTTATATGTATGAACATATTTAGGGCTGAATGGTGGGTTATGCTTACATGCATAGTTGATCTGTGCCAGTGGGGAGAGGAGAGCTGATTATGCACTAAAACCAACAGTGCTTTCTTGGCACACATTCATTTGAATACATTAGATGCATGGCTCCTTTCATTCATCCTGCTCTGTCTCAGTTTCGCAATGGGGAAAAAAGTCTGTCTTACTGCCTGAGCAAGCTTTTGACATGAGGGACAGCCTATTATGAACCCAGCCCCCAGCCTCTGTCAGTGACACAGACAGAATCAGATTGTAAATTGCAATTCTCAAATGTAAAATATCAAATGCACAAAATATCTCAAGATATCTTCATGATACAGTCCACAAACCACTACACTACATTATTATAATTATTATTTTGTTTATTTATTTATTTTTAAAGCAGAAACAAAGAACAACTGCCTAGGTGAAAATTGTCATTTTTGTTTCTGTATATTGTGTGTCTGTGATTTTTCTGGAGGCACAGAGCTCACATGCTGAATGCTGTATTTTCATGGTGAATGCTTTGATGCTTTCCTTAGTGCTCTTCCCCTGCAGCTTGCCCTACCTGCGAGCTCGCCATTGTTCTCATCAGCAACCTGATCAGTCTGGTGTGTGAGTGTGAGTGTGAGTGTGAGTGTGAGTGTGAGTGTGTGTGTGTGTGTGTGTGTGTGTGTGTGTGTGTGTGTGTGTACGTGCATGTGTATCTGTGGTAGTGTGCCAGCATTATTGCCAGTAGAAAGAATGACTGCTGCTAGATTCACAGACAGACACACACACACACACACACACACACACACACACACACACACACACACACACATTTAATTTTGTCCTTAAGGGGACTCCTTTCTGACCTTCTATTGTATTATATAGAGCCAAACTAACACCTTATAATACACAGCACTATGTAGTTAATGCTAGTATTATAGACAGATATGTATACAAACTATATTAATATGGCCATTAGCTATATATAGCTACTGTAGCTATAGCTATTGACCAAATTCCTGCCTCTCAATCATTAGCCTACTCTCAGTGAACGCGTGAAGGTGAAGCGCTGTTATGTACGGCATCAGACAGTTGCTTGACAATAGCAGTAAATGACAGCTGTCCTGAGTTGAAACAATGCCCATGGCTATATAAGGTCATTTTTAATTTCGTGTTATCACATTGCTTCGTATTACATGGCCATTCAAATGTGTAAATGATGGCAGAAGGTGCACTCATGGCATCTGATATTTTATTTTATTTCATGGACATTCAAAAGAATGTAGGAAAAAATTTGAAACATGGGCAGAGTAAAACCAATTTTATATATATATATATATATATATATATATATATATATATATATATATATATATATATATATATATATATATATATAATGTGCTAATAGTGTGTCTTTTTCAGTGTATTAAAGTTTGAATTCAAACTTTGACTTTGACTTTATTTACATATGTGACCTTGAAGTAATCCAAAAATAATCATATTACATTACTTTAATGTTGTAATACTTGGATTGCATCACTGATTACATTTTTTATGCAGTAATTTGTAACTGTAATGGAATACATTTTTAAAGTAACCCTCCAAACCCTGTCCGTTTGCTCTTCCAACACCACTACCTGCCAATCTGGCCCAGAACTAAATCCTCTGCCTGCCTATTTTTATTATTAGTGTTGTCTGAAATACACACTTTATTTATGTTTGTCAGGTTTTGGATGTGCAACTGGAGACAGTGGATGCACTTACTGATGGAACAAGAGTGTGTGCATACTGGAGTGAGCGCTCAAGGTGCCTGTATCCTGGATATGTACGCAGAGGTCAGTAGAATTCTCTCCATACTTCTTAATGGACATTTCTGTTTAATTTTGCTAGAGCTGATTCTCTTCACTTACTGAAAGTTAAAAATGGATGATGTCATGTACAGGTGTTCCTGGAGATGAGCAGAAGGAAGGCTCTCTCATGGTGGAGTTTGATGATGGAGATCGTGGCTGGATTTCCCTCCCCAACATTCGCCTTCTTCCACCTGGCTACCAAATATATTGTAAGTGTGCAGTATGTCCTGAGTTTAAGGACAGATTAATAGGAAAATCAATGTGCAAATGAAAAGACATACATTTGGATGAAACTGTGTAATTGTAACTAATGTTATATGACCTGTGGACTTCAGGTGCAGAGCCTTCCCCAGCTCTCCTGGCTTCTCCAACCCGCCGCAGACGGAAAAGCTTCACTCAAAAGAAGAGCTCTCAGCAGATTGATGTTTCTTCCGAATGGCATGGCAACACAGAACCAGGGAAAACAATCAAGACCAAGCCAGGTAACTGACCACAACTGTAGTGTACATCTCTGAAAACAGTGCAGTTCTACATATGCCTGAGGTTTATGCAGTTCTGTGCAGTATATTTAGTACAAACGTTTACTATTTTATAATTTATCTACAAAAATAGTGTCAAAAATTTGCGTGGGTGTGTTTTGCAACAAGACACCTGTATAAGAGATTTCCCAGCAAAGGAAAGTGTTCATGCTTTCAAAGTTTATGCGTCCTGGTTATTTTGTAAAATTAAAAGCAGCATTTTTGAGAGAGAGAGAACCATTAAAATGCATGACATCCAATACATAATAAATTAAGCACTATAATAATTTTCAAACTGCTGTGATATAAGCAAAATATCACATTCCATATTGTTATACGAAAACAATGCATGGTCTGTCCTGTGCTATTCCTTACTTCATTGTCTTTTTTATTTTGTGTTAAACCTTTGTATTTGACTAACTAAATTTTGTTGCTTAGTAGTATTCCATTCGATTGTTATCATTCTGTATGCATAGAGATATCATTTTTACATTAATTTTCTGTCATGGTTTACAAAAACTTAATCACTTAATGTTTAGTTAACAAAAGAAATTTTGTTAGGCTTTTACTAACATAACAAGTAGCTCTGTGTGAAATGGATGGAGGAGCCTGAGGGCTTGGTTATAACCGAAAGGAAATAAACACAAAAGAAAACAGAAATACCTAAGGACTAACTGAAGACTGAAATCTGTCTGCTCAACTATCTGTACTCAGCAGATCTTATCTGCAAAAGCACGACAATAGAACAGATCAGGTTTGCTTCCATTTGAAGTTCTCAGACATATTAATTTCACACTGTTGTGCCCGTGTCTGTGAAAAAAAAACACCTGTTTGTCAAAAGAATAGGTCAAAACATGCTTAATTGATTTAAGTTTTTAATGTCTTTGTTATTGTTTTTTTTTCTTTTATATTTACAGGGAGACCCAAATCAGTCAGTTTATCAACAAGAAGTGGTGTGTCTGAGAATGTAACTGGGAGTGCCCCCTCTCTTCTTACCTGGCCGTCTGTCACCATGTCTAGAAAGAGACCATCTCTGGATTTGTTCCAGTTCAATGGCCTGTCTAGGAAAACTCCAAAAGAGAAGGAGACAGACACCTTCCCCTTGCTTGGCTCCACTATGGGTACACCAGCTAAGGGTATCTTTAGCACCTCCTTTGAGGTGGATTCTTTTAGCAGCATTGCTAATGGTTTTACAACATTTGGTAATCAACAACCACCATCTGGGTTACAACTTGGTCAGAAGAGCTCCTCAAATGTTCGGGGGAGAAAGACAGGAGACAGGAAAGAGTACCTCATCAAATTGGACCACGAAGGAGTAACCTCTCCAAAGACGAAAAATGGAAAAGCACTCATGCTTCTTGGAAATGGGGAGTTTGAATCTAGAGGAGGGAGAATGGTGAAGGGCTCTGGGACCAAAAACATAGGTGATCTGACCTCTCATATAGACTGTTCCCGGTCAATGTTACTGATGAAGGATGCCAAGAGAAGTAGTAGTCACCTCCTCAAGGGTTCCTCTGACATGCGAAAACATTCTCAGGGTCTAGGGCTTGGTGAATATCCAGATTATGTGTTGAACTGCCACAGCGATTGTCTCAGCTCCTACTCAGACATGGATGAAGATGAAGAAGATGAAGAAGATGCTAGAAGGGCGGTGATGCACAACCCTAGGCGCTTTCTCTCTCATCTGTCCATCTCCTCCTCTTCCTCAGGTTCCTCAAGCTCATCAAGTTCAGGCTCACTGTCCAGTTCTAGTGCCTGCTCCTCTGACAATGACTCCTCCTACAGCTCAGATGAAGAGGAAGCATCTCAACTTCTCCTGCAGGGTTGCCTGTCCTCCCATCATGCAGTGCTTCAACAACAGCAGCAGCAACATCCTGAGCCAACAACTGCCCCACCACAACACTCCTTTATTGCCAAAGCCATGGGTGTGACCAGCCCAAAGGCTCTGGTCAGCAATGGTACAGGCAAGCATCAAAGGAGAAAGGAGATTCCCAGTAACTCCCTGTCTACAGCACAAACGAAATCTTCCAAGGACTGTCCAAAAAAGCAAAAGACAGACAGTCCACCCAACTCCTCTGCGTTTGTGCCAGCACGTCAGCTGTGGCGGTGGTCTGGAAACCCCACTCAGGTAAGTCTCATATAATAATTTCTCAGATGTAATGGAGTGTGGACAATTTTAAGATTTCAAATATTTCCTCATGCATCTAATATAAAGTTGTCTGTTGTCTTCAGAGGCGAGGTCTAAAAGGAAAGGCACGGAAACTCTTCTACAAGGCCATTATCCGAGGTAAAGACATAATTAGATTGGGCGACTGTGCAGTATTTCTATCTTCTGGCCGTCCTCACCTTCCTTATATTGGCCGCATCGAGAGCCTGTGGGAATCTTGGGCCAGCAATATGGTCGTGAAGGTGAAATGGTTTTACCATCCTGAAGAGACTAAATTGGGCAAAAGGCACCGGGATGGCAAGGTACTCTCTAAAACCCTTACATGAGATTTAATAACCAAGTTTATTTAATTCTCTCACAATTGTACTAGTCAGTAGATGAGAGTTTAACTATACTTTCTCTGCTTTCTCAGCATGCCCTTTATCAGTCTTGCCATGAGGATGAAAATGATGTCCAGACCATCTCCCATAAGTGTCAGGTGGTTAGCCGAGCTGAATATGAGCACCTCAGCCACCTGAGGAAGCCCAACAGCAACAGCCAGGACCTCTACTACCTGGCTGGAACATATGACCCAACTAGTGGCCAGTTGGTCACAGCTGAAGGAGTATCAATAATCTGCTAGCGTTCTGTCATATGGATGTACTACTGAAGAAATTTTTCCTTCTTGAGGGAGGATACCTAAAGGGCTGACAATCGATTTTTACTGTGCTCAGAATGGTCTCATTTCAAAGCCCCATAATTGGACACTAAATTAGCACTCCATGGAATAAAGAAGAGGAAGATGAGCTCTTTACTGGTCTACTTTGTAGCTGCACCTCACCCGTCTTTAGTGGGTGACAACTGGGCTGACACATTCACAAAATTAACAGCCAAGGAAAGATGTTTTAGTTCTCAGTGAAAATGATGAGGCACTGGACATATTCTAAGCAAGATTATATTAATTTATATTAACCGTGTTGAGGTAAATATTTCAGTTTTACTCTTCTGGAAGCCCTGAACAGAGCTGGGTTCACTTTAGACTGATCATCCTTATCAGATCAACTGCATCATAACTTTTTTTTTTACTTTTTTATCTCAGTTGGACCAAAACTATTGCATGATGTGTGTGTGTGTGTGTGTGTGTGTGTGTGTGTGTGTGTGTGTGTGTGTGTGTGTGTGTGTGTGTGTGTGTGTGTACAGAATATGGCCACAAACAGAAGGAATTGGGTGTCACGCTGTAGACTTAAAACTCTTCATGGCATTACAAGTGCCACTGTCTTAGGTGTACAACGCATTCTAATGACGCCTTCTGGGCATCCAGGGATTTTCCAGGAATCATTTTAATGCCCAGTCAACTGAAAATGAAAATAACTTTAAGTTAAATTTCTGAATTAATTTTTCTTTATAACAGAAAAAGTTTGTTTTTTTTGTTTTTTTTCAATCAAGCCATACACTTCAGTACCTCTTACTTACTGTACCTTTTATTCAGGTGTATAGTTGTATAATTGTTTTATTTTATGTGTGTAAATATATAAATATATATAAAAGGTATTACTGTAAATATAATATAAAGGAAGAGAGAAGTATATTCCTCTTTATTGCGCTTGATTGTGTTATTTTTTTAATGAGACAACTGTTAGGTTTGATTGGGAGTTTTTTTTTTTTTTTTTTTTTTTTTTTTTTTTTTGCTTTAGAGGGATGTGTGATCCACGAGTCACCACCTCAGCACTGTACATGACTTCTTTGAAATAGGTCATGATAAGTTAGTATATACAGTACACTGCATATGTGTGGCTGAACAGTCCACAAGGTGACTAATGCGGAATGGGCCATCTGTGTCCACATAATTGTAATCTTTTCCACATTTGTTTTTGCTTTTTCGTTTAGAGCCTCGTCACAGAATTCATTTGTGTATTGCATTGCCCTCTGAGTGGGTTATGAGTAGAACAAATGCAACAAAAGCCTTTGTGGCACTTTTGCACTTCAGACATGCAAGATAATGTGTTGCCAATGCATCCATGTTTTGCCAGATCCAAACAGTGTCAGTAAAATGTTATTGTACTAGTAGATAGATAGCTAATGTAAGAAATCTGGCCTCCCAAGCAGAAACCAAAGCACCTCTAAGGGTTATTTTACAGATTGCAATAAATGAATGAAGTCTGTGTAAATAGATTATAAGGTATGGGAGCCCTGCAATTTCATTGGCTGGTGAACTTTAGATAAATTGACAGTGTTCATACTCTATGGTGCAGTTACTGTTTTGTTTGCTTTAATATGACCGAAACAGCTTTTTGTTCTGCATTGTTTTAGTAATGTCGCTGGCAAGGTTTTAGTGTTGGTAACAACATTGCTGTAAGGTTGGATGATGCAGCACACCAGTGGGCACTTCAGGCACTCGAAGGCTTCTGAAGGCCTGTGTCACATGATCATGAAGGACAATCAGAAAATGTTTGAGGGGGTGGTTTAAAATTGATCAAATCTCAATGTTGCCTCTCGTCACTTTTTATTCCTGCTTTGCCAAAAAATGCATCTTAATTTCATTTCTCCATTGTCTGTCATATATTTTTGCCTGATATGCAAGCCTGTAAAGACTGTTCATTGTAGATTTGAGGAAAGGACAGAAATGCCTTCCAGTCCTTAAGACTAATTTTTAACAACTTTGTTGCTGTTACACTGCAGAAGCAAAAGCTTTAAAAATCATATGTGAAAATCCATGTAATGTCACTTTTTGGGTCTATAAAAAGAAAACAAGTTATTTTCATAACTAAACACTGGATTCATTGCAGAATACCATGACACTGGCATCAGCAGTGTGGCAGAAAGTTGTTCAAGCCTCAGAAAAAAAGGGGAATCATTGTACAACCTGACTATGAGACCCACTGAGAATTATTATTATTATTATTATTATTATTATTATTATTATTATTATTATTATTATTATTTTATTTTATTTTATTTTATTTGGGGGGGGGGGGGGTCGGCAGTTGATGTACCTTTTGACATTGTGGGGAATATAACATTGTGGGGATGTTTGCATTGTTTAGGCAAGTTATTTATCTTAATTTTAATGCATTTGTGTTGCCTTTAATTAAAAAAAAAGATGTCAAAATTAATACATTGGTATGTTTTGTTTTAATTTGTTGTAGTAAGTTATTCATGCTCCATTGTTCCTATGCATCCCTAACAAAAGGAAGTGAATCCATGTATCCAAAAGGTACTGTTAAGCAGTAATATATGTAGATCATGCTTCTTAAATGTCACAGAGTATTGTTAAAACTTGTGCTGTTATATCTAGAGCTCAGCAGTTTCTATAGGGCTGTAAGCAGCTGGTTAGTTAAGGTCATAATGACACTCAGGTCATTTTCAACTCCCATTCTCCTGTGTCTACTTGTGTAAGTGCGTGCATCCATGCATATGTCTGTTTGAGAGACAAAAGGGACATGGATGCAACAATAAAAATAAGAAACAGAATGTGCTGCAGCTAGAAAAAGCAGCACATAAGAGTTTGCCTGCAGGCACTGCAGGTGGCATAAATGTTTGAATTTTTGAACGGAATAGACCCATTAAGGAAGTAATGTAATCATATCATGTTCTTCCACCCACTGCAGGAGCACATGGGAACGGGGACTATATGTGTGGAGGAAAGTTGATATACTCCCCACTGAGATGGCGGTGCACCAACAATGTGAAAGGATTCAAACATTTAGTTAAATGCATCCCGTTTGAGATTTACAACATTATTATTTCCCTTTTGGAAAATGGGAATTTAACATTTTTAAAATCACAATAGCCATATTTTAGCATCTTTTTTTTTCTTTTTTTTTCTTCTAATTTTATATCATTGTATGTTATATTTTATATATTATGGCAGATAAAAGAACACTATAACTTTAGTACTACACAATGACAAACATAAAACCAACATAAAATACACTGAATGAAGGGCTTTTATGAATGCTAAAGAAATAAGTACATGTATCATGCAATCCTAGTGAAGATGATAAGGTGATGGCTAAGCATTTCCCACAACCCACATGTCTGACTTGTGAGAAGCAATAGGGAGGATACATGTAAAATGAAGGTCCACCCCAACTCCTTATTTGCATGTCACAATTTGCTTATCTAGAGTGACAGAAATAATCTCTCTCCCATAGTGACTCAGATAACCCAGATGAAAAATGTGGACCTGAGATACTACACTGTGCCATAGAGAGATCCAGCATTTCCACTTCACCCTGACACAAGCAGTGGAACATAAAACCGAACTGAAGCCCCCCAAATAGTCAGCTCACATCAATTCTATAAGGGTCTGGAAGAGTGAAGACTGAAGGTGTGAATGTGTAAGTGAGAGGGAGACAGATTCTCAACTGTGTGTGAGCATGTATGCTCGCCTCAGAGAAAACTGAATTTTATGGGCTGGTTTACTACATCAGGGTGAAGAATATCTACAGACGTTCAGTGAGCCCTCATGCCCTGTAGATGGGGGTGGGGTCATCCTAGATGTCACTGTCATCAGGATAGAAATATTTCATTATAGGAATTCATTATAGGAATTAATTATAGAAATTTTGGAGGATTTGTGAAAGGCTTACATCAAAACTTAGCAATTTTATGTAGCATGGCAGAGAAAAGAGGGCTCAGTTATTATTAAGGGTAGAGAAAATTGTTCTACGTGTACATTTTTTTCTTCTTCAAAGATTATTAGTTTGTCTTGTTATTAAAATCACATTCAAGCTGTTACGAAACACGGATGGGGGGAGGCAGGATGCATGTGCAGGGGAAATAGTCAGTTTATTGGGAACATGCGAAAGTAAAGGAACATTTAAAAGTATAGGAACATAAGCTAAACAGGGGGAAAGGCAACGCACCGGCAGGGTAAAAAAAAAAAAGGCAAACAGTCAAACAAAAAAATCCACAGAGTGTTCAGGCATAAATCCACAAAACGACAAGGCAATAATCCAAAGTCCAGGGACCGCGTGGTAAACAAAAGCGCAAAACGCTATACTCATTGATATTCAATAGTAATACTCCGCGAGGAAGTGGAAACGGAATGAGGTTTATATAAACGGAACAATCAGAGACAAATGACGTTAAACTCAGAACACCTGAAAGTAATCATTAGACCATTCACGGCAAACCTATGAATGAGCAGGGGCAGAGACATGACAAACCAGAGAACCAATAAGCATAAAGGAGGCGGAGACATGACATAAACCAAAACACAAGCACATGGTGATGTAAACAAAGCGAGAGTTCATGAATGCATAGTCCAGCGATGCACTTCTCCCGAAGCGCCGAAAGTTGTGACCGCGCTGGTGGACCTGGGCAGGATCCTAACATCTGCCCACCAGGACCCGAGGCTGGTGAAATCCGGTGTCCTGAGGCCAGAGCAGAGTGTGTTGGGTTGTCCCTTCGGCCCTGGTCGAGAACTTGGTCGGGAACTTGGTCGGGAGCCTGGCCTGAAGCCTGGCCTGGAGCCTGGAGCTGTGTTTGACCTGTTGCTTGACTTGGAGCTTGGAGTGATGCGTGACCTGGTGCTTGACTTGGAGCTTGGAGTGATGCGTGACCTGGTGCTTGACTTGGAGCTTGGAGTGATGCGTGACCTGGTGCTTGACTTGGAGCTTGGAGTGATGCGTGACCTGGTGCTTGACTTGGAGCTTGGAGTGATCATGACCTGGGGCTTGGAGTGATGTGTGACCTGGTGCTAGACTTGGAGCTTGGAGTGATGCGTGACCTGGTGCTTGGCCTGGTGCTTGACTTGGAGCTTGGAGCTGTGTTTGACCTGGTGCTTGGCTTGGTGCTTGACTTGGAGCTTGGAGTGATGCGTGACCTGGTGCTAGACTTGGCGCTTGGAGTGATGCGTGACCTGGTGCTTGGCTTGAAGCTTGACTTGGTGCCTAGCTTGGAGCTTGGCCTGGAGGCAGGACAGGGAACAGGACAGAGAACAGGACAGGGAACAGGACAGGGAACAGGACAGGGAACAAAGCTAGAACCTGAACTGGAAAGTGGATTTACAACAAAACTAGCAACTGGACTGGGAGCTAAGCTAGAAATAGAACTGGAAATGAAGTTAGAAACCTGACTGGAAACGGAGCTGGAAACGGAGCTGGAAACAGAGCTGGAAAGGAAACTAGAAACAGGACAGGAGACAGAGCTGGACTCTGGATTGGATTATGGACTGAGACCTAGACTGGAAACTGGATTGGGAACTGGATCTGAACCTGTACTGGAAACTAAACTAGAAATAGGACTGGGACCTGGACTGGCAACTAGACTAGATTCCGGATGTGACTCTGGGTCTGAACTGAGGCATGGGCTAAGGTATGGATTGGAACATGACTCTGGCTTAGGGCATGGATCTGGACTGAGACATGGACTAGGATATGGGTCAGGACAGAAACCTGGATCTGGACTTGGACATAGACTTGGACTTGGAAAAGAGGTCATCCCGTGGACCTCCGACATGGACTTGGCTTGGGAGGAGGTCATCCCATGGACCTCAGACATGGACTTGGCTTCAGAGGAGGTCCTCTCGTGGACCTCAGACATGAGCAGGACAGGAGTGGAGGTTTCCTCGTGAACCTCCGGCAGGCACAGGACAGGAATGGAGGTCTCCTCGAGAACCCCTGACAGGAACAGGACAGGAACGGAGGTCCCCTCGTGGACCTCCGGAGGGCGCTCTG
This sequence comes from Cranoglanis bouderius, assembly GCA_023630585.1. Lineage (NCBI taxonomy): Eukaryota > Metazoa > Chordata > Actinopteri > Siluriformes > Cranoglanididae > Cranoglanis > Cranoglanis bouderius. The sequence continues at coordinate 6,012,020 of CM042562.1, read as the reverse complement.
CTGGGGAGACCTCCGGCTGGGTCTCCTGCTGGAGCTCAGAGCTGGAGGTAGCCACGTTAACCTCCAGGGGCAGCTCTGCTGAGGAGACCTCCTGTTGGGCCTCTGGCTGGAGCTCGGGGCTGGAGGTAGCCACGTTAACCTCCAGGGGCAGCTCCGCTGAGGAGACCTCCTGCTGGACCTCCTGCTGGAACTCAGGGCTGGATTCCTTCCCCAAGAAGGTCCTGAGGTCGGGCATGAATTCGGGGCTCCCAAATACCTGGACCAGTAGATCCACAAAGCCGGACACTGAATATATCCTATTGGACCCACTGGCAAGGTGAAGCTCCACCCACTGGCGAGCAGAACCGACCAGGCGGGACAGAAGGAACCTCAACCACTGTCCTTCGGTGGGCATGGGATCCTCCAAACTGAGAAAGTACATTTGGGCCTTCCACAAAAAACATTGAGGCCACATGGAGAAACCATTATATGCCTCCAGGGCATTAATAAAAGTCCACTGTTCAAAGGAGACTGAATCAAAGGAAGAACACAGAATTTGGCATAGCCGGCCCCAGATTTCCCCGCTGCATCCATGTTTGGCGGAGTATTCTGTTACGAAACACGGATGGGGGGAGGCAGGATGCATGTGCAGGGGAAATAGTCAGTTTATTGGGAACATGCGAAAGTAAAGGAACATTCAAAAGTATAGGAACATAAGCTAAACAGGGGGAAAGGCAACACACCGGCAGGGTAAAAAAAAAGGCAAACAGTCAAACAAAAAAATCCACAGAGTGTTCAGGCATAAATCCACAAAACAACAAGGCAATAATCCAAAGTCCAGGGACCGCATGATAAACGTATACAGCGCAAAAAGCTGTATTCATTGCTATTCAATAGTAATACTCGGCGAGGAAGCGGAAACGGAATGAGGTTTATAAACACAGAACAATCAGAGACAAAAGACGTTAAACACTGAACACCTGAAAGTAATCATTAGACCTTACACGGCAAACCTATGAATGAGCAGGGGCGGAGACATGACAAACCAGAGAACCAATAAGCATAAAGGAGGCGGAGACATGACATAAACCAAAACACAAGCACATGGTGATATAAACAAAGTGAGAGTTCATGAATGCATAGTCCAGCGATGTTTTTGTGAATGAAGCTCGCGCTGTTTTCAGCAACGCGGCGTGAGGAATGCGGAAGTGTTCGCGTAGCGAACTCCGAGAACGAAGGAAACTCTAACACAAGCTTTTAGATGTCTTTTATGAAATGCTAATCTACCATCTTAGCTTTTTGGATGTGTAATTACCATATCTACTTTATATATTTGATGTTTTCAACTGTAATGTAATGCATAGTAACAACATGACATGCTAATCGATACCTCCTATACCTCCATGACACTCATTAAGCTCATTTATCAGCTAAACTGAATGGATTAATAGATGTCTAAAAGCTTCATGATGATTTTTACAGCACCAATCTTGAAAATCTACCCATAGTGATAATTAATTTTCTCTCTTCTCTTCCTTGTAGTCATGCTACATATAAAAGTTTTGACATAAGCCTTTCATAAATCTTCCATTATTGCTTTATAAATTATTTCTATCCAAATGTGTTTAAATGCCCAATGTAGGTACACTTCAAATAAAGCGTTACATAATTTTTCAACAAATTTTCAGGATAATGGACTTACCTTTGCTAATTGTCCCCCCCCCCCCCACCTTTGATAGTATCAAAATCAGTATGAAAATACTTTTAAATAGTATTATTAAATGTATTATAGCAAAAAAGTGATATATCCAGTTAATAGTGAGTACCTTTCAGTACTGCTGTGGATTTATCATTACTTTTTAACATATACCTCAATGACTTATAAACAAGCATAAATAATGCCTTGAACCCAATAGGGAAAATTGCTGTTAATACAGTATGATACAAAATCGAGAATAAATTATAATATAGTGTGACTGGATTTCATTCTGTGGGTGGAATGTTCAAGAATTAAAAGCTTCTAAAACCTCCAGTAAATAAATATGATGGTACAAATTTGCTTAATGTGTGGAGTTGAATTATAATTAAAGAAATAAATTAGTGTTTCCTTAGAATTTTATTTTATTCCATACATACGTTAAGAATACCTCCCTTGACATGAGACGCTAAACATACATTACTCTTATGTTTTTCGTCTTTCTCACAATTTAAATCCTTTTGGAACGGGTTTTGATACACTACATAGCTTTAGGTATTTGATATGAAATACTGAATATTGCATGTACTATATATTAATGATAGGAGATTCCATGTAACCCTATTGCTCTCTCTCTGTCCATGTATTGTACTTGAGAACCAGGCATGTCACTTGCACAGTGTGCTGTTGTGAGCGAAGGCGAATAACATAAGCTCATAAATGATGTGCCCTCTGCGTGACCCTGTCTGGCCTGCATGGTGAGCGGCTGTCTCAGGGCCTAGGGAGTAGCTGAGGGAGATGCGCAAGTAGGAGTGTGGGGGTGCTGAATGAGGGGCTGCTGTTGAGTTAAGAAAGGCGTGCATACTGCTCTGATGGTATTGGTTTAAAGGGCTGAGAGCCCATCCATCATATGCTTATAAGCAGCTGACAGATCCCCAGCTTGCCTGTGTGCTGTGTGTGAGTGAGTGTGTGAGTGAATGTGTCTGTAAGGCCAGGGGACGCAGGGGAACCAAGTGTGGGAGGGGCAAAAGAAAACATTTGAATCTTAAGTAGTACAATAAGCCATATGTATATGTATGAGTGCCTGTATTTATGTAGCCTATTGCATTTTGACACAAAGACACAACATGTAACAAGTCAGACAGTGTGAGTGAAAATGGAGGGATATAGAGAGTACACAGCAGGACAAAGACTGCTTTCCTTTTCTTGTGTATCAGTATAGACCTGCATTTCATCCCAGGGTCCTCAGCAACCCTTTCAGAGGAAAAAGCCCTCAGGTGGGCCGTAATGGCCTATTCCACGTCTGCACATTTCAAACAGCATTGCTTAATTTCAGCACTGCTCAAGTGTAACCATTCGAACAATGGCACAAATATGTTATTAATGTTCCACAACCCTGCCCCTGTCCCCCTTCCTTTTTTTATTCCCCTCTCTTCCTTCCTCTCTCCCACTCTCTCCAAATGGCTTTGGCCTTAATGATAACCAGAAGAAATTCTTCATTATCTGAAGAAATACAGATAATGATAAAACAGGAAAAAGATTCCATGCTGAGAAAATAAATTAGATTTATGGCTGCAATTATGCTGCAAGCTCCCTATAATCAGAACATTTGAAAATTGAAAATGTTCAAGGATTATGAAATTGAACACAATCATACGTAATGCACACAGACATATAAACATTTGAATAGCTCCAATGAATCTTTGATTGAAACGAGATTTTAAAAAAGTGTTTTACTTTCCAATACAATCTCAAAGAGGATTTTTCATCTGTCATTGAAAGGGTTATTTGGGATGAAAAGGGTTATTTATCTGAACTAATTAGAAGGTATTACATTTTGATCTATACAGCTTTTTATATATTATTGTTTTGTTTTGTTTTCTTTTGTTTTGCATCTGACCTTTATAAATGATCAAATCTCAGACTTTAAGGCTTTAATTTTACTGATTGTGTGATGTTAAAATGAGCTGGTCTCTCTTCCTTACCAAGGGGAAGATTTCCTCAACAGTTCCTGCTGGCCAGACTTGAAAATGAACAAAACAATGATAAACAGGGATTTAGGCATAAATTAAAAAAAATAATAAAAAATCAACTTCAGCAGTACATTTCTTTGGGTCAAGGAGAGGAGAGTGTCTATTTTGGAGATTTAATTTGTCAGTTATTGATATAATCAGCTTTTTTAGATGAAGTTAGAAATGTAAACAAGTGCAACATGTTCAACAGCTCCTTTCATTTTTTCATCCAAAGCCATACCCCAAAACACCTGCATGCATCCTGCTGGGGAGTTGCCTTGTGTCCTGATTGGCTGGATGTCAGTGGTGCACATCATTTGTTTTTTCTCATGTTTACAGAGCCCAGGGACACCACAGACAATTCCTTCTCTTAGCAGATATTTTATTGACACTTGTCAGAATACAAGGTAAAATTAAAAAAAATTACAAAATAACATAAATTTGTTCACTTGATTTGTATTCTATATATGTTTAAATTTGGAAATAATAATAATAAAAAAATATTAATAAATAAAAATCACAAATTTGTATTTTAACAAACCTTGATTACTGTGTACTGAATAAAACATTGTTTAGTTTTTCCATTGAATGTCAAACTGGGCCATTTTTTCAGGGTGAATGGGTTTATAGCCAAACGGCCATAAGAAGTAGAGTAGCTGAATCATATGCTACATTTGTTAAGTGTGTCAATGGCAGTAAAAGGGAGTGTGTGCTCTAAATACTGTAGTAATGTAATGTGTTTTGGTGGATAACTAGAGGTTACAGTTTTATTGTTGTTGTGTTAAATTGTTCTTTTCTGGACACTTTTGTCATTTAAGTATTTATTCAATATTATCACCTTTAATGTGACAAGACAGATTCCACTGTACACATATTGAGAAATTCTCCAATTGTAATCTATTTTATGGTCGTAACAAAGTCTTAATGTAAATACAATATGGTGTTAATCCAATTATGTGACATATACACATAAACCAATAGTTCCAATGTTATCTAAAAAAAATAAAATTTTACTCTTCAGATATGCAATCTTCTTTCAAAGGGGATTGACATGTTACTTTTCCTTTCCTTGTATTTCCCTCACTTCTTTTCTTGTAAGGGAGAAAGAAAAAGTGAGATTCCCTCTTCTATGAGGCACATGTGTGAATGAATAGCTGTCAGCTGCTCATACGTGCCGGACACAGTGATCCAGACCATCTCCAAGGCTGAGGCGAGGGAGGGGGTCAAGGGCATGGAAGCTTTCCAGCTCACCCCATACATTCATCCTCAACCCAATCTCCTCAGGCCTGCTGCGTATGCTGCATATCCATCCTCAGCACATTCACACCAGTATGCAGAACAGAATGACCTGCATGCTGCTGCGGTATTATATTGCACACTGCAGCATTAATGTCCTCTTCTGTAGCCTGCTATGTGTTGGTGTTTTTCTTCAACTTATATTTAACATTGTTTCTTAGGATTTCTTTCTTTGGGATTGTTTCTTGTTTCCTTTAAGGATTTTCTGATCACCTGAGGAACAAGAAAAACAATATTGTGAGGCTGAACACTAATCTCTGTCTCTGGCACTGCAAATGAAGCACTTTGCAGCTTTGACAGGCACGCGAGAAGAAAAAAATTAATCCTTAAATAAGGTAAAATAACAGCAGGACATTGTCAGAAATGGTCCTGCTGAGATGCATAAGTGAACATCGTCTGTGAACAGTGAACAGCAAATAGTCTGGTGGGGTTATTTGTGATCTACACCTTGTGAATCCTGTTGCTGTGGAATGTGTTTGTATTAAGTACGCAAAAGGGAAAGTACAGTTTGGGGTGTGTGTGTGAGAGAGAGAGAGAGAGGGAGAGTCGCCAGGGCAGAGTGGGACATCTGGAAGGACCACCGCTGTAATTTTTTTTTTTGACTAACTTATTAACATTTTCCTGCTGATTTTTCAGCATGCAAATTATTTTTCACCAACCTACCAATTTATAATTTTATTCTTGTACCTGTAAACGCTGATCATCTAAAATGTATAATGATAATGCAAAAAATTTCAAACATCCTGTGGAATACAGTGAATCTTAATAGTATACCTGAAAAACATATTAGTTCATTACTGGCTGTCTTTCATCATTAATCATAAATAACTGTAATTGTAATGCCAAGGTTTTTTTTTTTTTTTTTCATGAAATTGATTCTTTCCAGACATGGAGCTATTTCCATTTATAGTCCACCACTGCTGGAAGGACATACATGTGATTGTCTATTAGTATGTATTTTTGCTCTCTGCCCATGCTGGGTTCTCACCTGCATAACATCCATCAGAAACTTGAACCTGGTTCTCCTCTAAACCAGATACGTCTTAGATTGATCACCCTTCTCTCACTAATATTACTTCCCTCTCTCCAGGACTGTCAGCAGTGCACATTTATAAATATACTGTATAACATTCAGATACTCAGTGCATTTTTAAAGTGTGTGGGGATGATGGTCCATGCTTCTGGGACCCTCATGGTGGTTTGTAAATTAGCCATGTAGCAGTGAAAGAACTGGCATGGCGCTCCCACTCCCACACAACCAGCCAAACATCACACTGTATGGCCTGTCAGACAAGCCAGCTATGCAAATTTATTCATGTTCCTAGGCAGGGGGTCATGGGCCCAGGAAGCCTGCACAGGGATCAGAGCTCACAGAGCTGTGAGTTGAGGGAGAGCACCGGGGAGTCCCTCTGGCAATGACACAAAGAGGCCATGAAGAAACATGTTATTATGTGTGGGCCATGCATTATCTACATATACATATATTGAGTAATTGATCACAGACAATGTATTATTTAAAAATGTGTCATTCTCATAAGTCTCACACTGGAGTATTTGCCTTTCTCATTGGCTCTGTTCCTGATTGATCATCTTCTCTACCATTTCTTCCATCTTTTGCATCAGCACCTACACTTATACAGCTTCCTCACATCCAAGGTGTATTCCCATTTTGTGCCCAGTATTACCAGCATAGGCTCCAAATCCACCACAATCATGACCTGGATAAAGTGCTTACAGAAGATGAATAAATGAGTTGCACTTGTTTATACTGTATGTATCCCTCTTTTTATTTGTGAATAAAAATGTTGTCTCAAATTCTATATGTATTTGCCCATACATACTTATCGTCTTTGTGTATACATGACTGTTTAGTGTGTTAACACCAATAAATTATGTACAGTTGATGACACAGATGATGGCTATTTGCCAAACAAATGATCTATGGAGTAATAGTCTCTATTTACACTAACCTGCCCCATTATTCACCACAGAATAGAAAGGACAGCAGATAATGAACAGTTGTGATGCCATGCCTATCATCATCTCAAAACTGACTATAAATTTAAATAAAGAAGATATGTTCTACACTGTTGTTTTATGTCAAATAAATTTTAATTTAATTTCCTCTCATAACATGTTAACATTTTTCTTTGGTACAAAATATGTTTGTTTGGTTTAAAAAAAAAAAAAAAAAAAAAAAAAACATTGCAGTGCTGTGAAAAAAAGTATTTCTTCCGTTTTTCTGTATATCTCATACTAAATTGTTCAGAAATTAAAACAAAATCTAAGATAAAACAAAGGCAACCTGAGTAAACACAAAATACAAAATAATGTTATTTACTGAAGCAAAAAAGTTATCCAATACCAACTGGGCCTATGTGAAAATGTATTTGCCCCCATAGTTACTAATTCCCCAAATCCATGAAACTGCATTCATAATGGGGTTCAGCTGGACTAAACCAGGCCTGATTACTGCAAACCCTGTTCAATCAAATCAACATTTTTTCAGTGGCATGAAGTTGGTTAAAAGGTCTATGCCACTATGTCTTTCAAAAGTTGAAAGAAATTCCAGAAATTATGAGGAAGAAGGTGATTGAAATAGATCAGTCTGAGAAGGGTTATAAATGTATTTCAAAGGCTCTGGGACTCCGAAGGACCACAATGAGAGCCATTATCTCCAAATGGAAAAACTCAGCACAGTAGTGAACCTTCCCAGAAGTGGCCAACCTTCCAAAATTCATCCAATAACACAGCAACTACTCATCCAGGAAGTCACAAAAGACCCAAGGACAACATCAATGGCTCTCTTGCATCAATAAAGGTCACTGTTCATGACTCCACTATCAGAAAGACACTGGGCAAAAATGGCATCCATGGAAGAGTGGCAAGGTGAAAACCACTGCTAACCCAGAACATTAAGTCTCTTCTGAATTTTGCCAAAACACACCTTGATGATCCTCAAACCTTTTGGGAGAATGTTCTGTGACTGATGAGTCGAAAGTGGAACTGTTTGGAAGACAGAGTTCCCGTTACATCTGGAATAAACCAAACAACGAATTCCACAAAACAAACATAATACCTACGGTCAAGCATGGTGGTGGATGTGTGATGGTGTGGGGATGCTTTGTGCTTCAGGGCCTGGCAACTTGCAATAATTGAAGGAAACATGAATTCTGCTCTCTACCAGAAAATCCTAAAGGAAAATGTCCAGTCTTCAGTCCATAAAACTCAAGGGCAACTGGATTATGCAGCAAGACAATGATCCAAAGCATAGGAGTAAATCCACCTCTAAATGGTTCAAAAAAAGCTAAATTAAAGTTTTGGAGTGGCCTAGTCAAAGTCCTGACTTGGAGATGCTGAGGTAGGACCTTAAACAGGCAGTTCATGCTCGAAAACCATCCAGTGTGGCTGAACTAAAACAGTTCTGCAAAGAAGAGTGGGCCAAAATTCCACCACAGTGCTGTGAAAGACCTGTGATCTCCAGTTATCAGAAGCGTTTGGTTGCAGTTAAATACTAAAACCAAAACTCCAAAACTAAAAAAGGTTTTATATTTTGTGATGTGAGAGAGTGTATATAATGTGTATATGTGTATATAATACATATAGAATTGATAAAACAGTTAAAGGAACAGCATGTAATGTTTAAAAAGACCTTTAATAATACAATTACAAACATACTTCATTCATGCTTCTTCAGTTCAGATTTTGTCTACATTTTTCTGGCCCCAAACAGGATCCCCATAGTAATAACTGCTCAGCTTGGGTTATCTCCAAAACAGCATTTCTTGAGGTGTAGTTTGACAGAGAGGTGCAATCAGTTGGAGAAAGAGGAAGGCTTGTCATTGTTTCTATTGCAAAAGCAGTTCTTTCTTTCAGACAGAAGAGGGCTCTACAAATTACAAACCACTCCTTTAACTCCTCCTCCCCAAACCTTGTTTTCATTTTGAACTCGGATAAGTTGCTTAGCCAGGCCTGTGTCACTCATCTCTATCTCCCTCCATCTCACCAACTCTGATCTCATGTGTGTTGCTGGGAAACTCCATTAGATGAGACACAGGGGGAAGGTGTGTGTATTATGTCTGTCTGATAATGCAAGAATAACCGCAAGACCTACCTGAACTCATCCATCTCACTATTTATATTTGGGAGAAATGTAAACTAAATAATGAAAGGAAATGGAGCACTCTCCTCCCTTGGTGTGGGTCTGTGTGTGTTTTCAGGGAATAGGGGTGAAAGTGGCTATGAACCAGAATTCAATGCTTAGGAACAATGTTGTCCACGTGCATGGAGTTCTTGGATCCTTCCTTGTTACATGTGTGTGGCCTGCAGTGAGATAATGTCCTGTGAGTATAGGAGGTGTGTGACGTACAGAGTGTGTGAGGGGAAAGACGTCTTTTTACTTCATCCATCATAGTCCCTGTCTGAAGGCTGCAGCCTCTGCAATGGCCTCCTCTGTTTGCACACAGGTGATTCATCACAGAACTAAAACACAGTTTCTCTTGGCCCAGCACAACCCTGTGCTTCCACCTTTGGCCTGTCACAGCCCCCCTGCACCCACTGCGCTAAGCGCCTTCTCCCTTTATCATACAGCTGCAGTCAGAGAGAGAGAAAGGAAGAGGATACAAACATTCACTTACGTTATTCTGTTTCTTCCCATGTGAGGCAGCTGCAGTCAAGGGGGTGGTGGTAAAAAAATAAAATAAAAATGATACTCTAGTAAGCCACTCAGTGGGGAGCTGAAACATATCCTGACATCACAAGTGTGGCTACTCTCCCTGCTGTCTTCTGAGTCTCGCTTCCTACTCCCCTGACTGTCATTCTTCTTCTCACCTTCACCCTTTTTTCACTCTCCTTCTTCAGCGGGGTTAAATTGGGATTTAGGAGGTGGAGGAGCCCTAATTCTTTAATAGATGCCATGAAATAGATGTAGATGTATGAACAGTACCATTGAGTTAGCTTTATTATACAGAGTTCTCAAAGTGGATATCATGGAATTGTGAGGAGAAAAAGCAAGATGAACAAATTTTTCTGTAAGGATCAAATTTGTTTACATATCAGTTAACAATAGTTTATAATTCTGAGATGAAAAGATATCTCTATAAACTCATAAAGCACTGCGAAACTATATTAACTCATCATTAGTATTTTCACCATTATGCCATTCAATGATTTACATTACTATCAAATTAAAATTCTGGAGGTCAGCTCTGCTTGCAATTCACATAAACTAAAGGTGGAAAAGCTCAGCTCTATTCTCTCAAATTGCACTAACCATATTTTTCAATTTCTGATGTGATGCAGATATCGGAGCCATATGACCATATAATAATGATCTTGAAATGTTGTTTCTCAACATTTTCTCTCCAATTTGTTAACCTGCCAATTCCCTCTCACCAGTCAGCCCTCCCTTATTACAAGACAACTATCGACCGGAGAAGGTGAGGGTTAACACATGCTTCATCTGAGACTCATGAAGCTAGCCAACCATATCTTTTCAAACTGCTGCTCATGCTGCGTCACAGGGCAGCATAACACGCTCTTTTCTGCTGCACCACTCGGAAGCATGAGAATTTTTTATAACAGTTACAGACTCTAATTGGAAGTAGCTGAATGGATTTGAAAGTCTTGTACAGTATTTCACATTTTCATTTTCTCATTTTCAGTGTTAAATAATGCAGCACTTTTTTTTTAATGCAACACTACTGCAGGCAGTTATTAAAGCAATCTCGTACAAGCAAGAGTATAATGTAATATGTATCATGTATCATAAATATCTTCAAATATTGAAATGATATGTTTTGTCGTATATATTGGTCAATCAGTCCCTCCAGGATTTTGCGATCGCAGAATTTAATGCAAAATCAAGCAAACTCTGAAATATTCTGAAAAGCTTGCAATTTTTCAAAATTACCACAGATTTTCTACAGATTTGGGCCAATACACGTCATATGCATCAAACATAAGTACAGCTAAAAGGTCTCATTTACCAACAAGCAACACTGCAAAACAATTTCATGCAATAGCAATTTTGATAGTTCAAGTAGTTTTCTGCAAAAAAAAAAAAAAAGCACGAAAAACTCCACAAATTGCATTGCAAATTTTTTAAAAAGCTGCAACAAAATCAAGCAATTCTGGCTGCAACAATCACAAAAAAAAAACCTCTGCGAAATCCTAAATGGACTGCCAAGCAGTAATAAAGTTGACTCTCTGTGAATTCCTGTTACCAGGTTATGTGAAACATAAGAGACATGATGGCAACATGATTTAAGACAGGTTATAAGTCAATATCACACATTTATAGTATTTAAATTTCAAATCTGATACAACATCAATCCAGTGGTTCAGACCAGTGTCGTGCCTCCTACCAATACTTAGTATCAGACTGGTGCTAATTGGCATTCTTATACATTCAGAATGTCCCTGTTTCTGTGCATACAATGTGAGCATGCATGCTAAGAGATGGCGTCCTCCCTTCAGCTTTATTTGAGAGAGTCCAGACGGAAGATGGTTACAGTGATAGGAGGCTGCAACCCCAGTGGATTTATCACACACGAATACTAGATCTCTCTCACACACTGTGCTCATGCAATACTAACTGCCCACTATTACCCAGGGGATGGTCAGGTTTGCAGCTCAGTTAACACATCTCAGCCACATAGCCTGCCTCGTCTTGCCCACCAACTAAAAATATATTTACTGTAAACTTAGAATGGAAGATGACTCCCACAAAGAAGCCACAGACAATACATGCAACATCAGAGCACTGGCACCTTTCTGGCATTTTTTTGTATTTAGCAAAAAAAAAATAATGCAACAAAAAATCTGCAGTTACATAATGTATTACCTGCTATGTTCTAGCTTTATTTGTGTAAATGGATGTGAAGTGGAAAAAGCTCTTTAGTCTAATTATAATACTGCATTTTAATTAATTTGCACAGAATCCATGTGCATGTTTGTATTAGTGTTTCAACATGCACTCTGGGTCTCTTACTTTATGCCATTAACATCCTTTCAAGTGAGTAGAGAAAAACACAAATTGCGAGTAGGAAGTACAGAGTGAGGGAACGAGATTTATAGAAGGAACACAGAGAAGTGTGTCTGCGCTCAGCATGTGAGTGTGAGGTGTGTGTATGTGTGTGCCTCTGGCATTAGAGCCGCCCGTGCTGAGCTCGTCTGGTGGTGGTTGATCTTTGTAACCACTTGCACGTGTTGGCACAGGATGGCACAGCAGTTCCCGCCTGCCCAGCCCGCCACCCAACCCACCAGTGCCAGGCTGACACTCTGGGAGGCCGAGGGCTCCACTTTCCTCAGCGTGTCTTGCGACCACAGACAAATTGGCCCACAGCAGCTTTCCCAGGAATCTGCCCCATCAAAGACAAAAGTCCACACGCCTGCCTACTCTTGACTGCCAATGCAAAAACCTTCCACATAACTGACTCAGACATAACCTTCCACATAACTGACTCACAAATTGGGTAGGACGCTTGTAGCTAGAAGGCTTTGAAGTGTCTTGTTTTTCATGCCATACTTATTATTATATGGTGAAGTCTGTTTTTCATGAGTGACTACAGCAATGTATAATAAAAGAGTAATGAGAGTGTGGTCAGAATGGTAATATATCAGATTATTATAAAAAAAAAAATTGCAATCTCAAGAAAGGCCAGATCAAAAGTTTTGGGAATCTGTGTGCGCTGTTGCTGCTTCTGGCTGTAAGCATTAATCTCAGGCTGATGAGTGATTGTTCTTTTGCAATAGAGCACAGTGAAGGAGTTTCCAGTCAGTAATATGTTGATTTACTCACCGCCTCAACACATCAGTGCTACACACAAGTCTACCACATTCGGGATGTGTTTTTGTATGCTCTCTGTTTACATGGCTACTAATCCACAATGTGTGTCTACAACTCTGTGTCTCCTGGTTTATCCACTGCTTCTTTTCCAGATCTGCAGTATTCAGAAAACCACTCCTCAGAGACACCCTTCACTGAGGTTCTAAAGGGGAAAAAAAAGAAAAAGTGTATGGAAACAGATGACAGATATGCAGATCTTCTGGGTTGGACTGCAGGAGTGAGGAGAATGCAATGTGCATGGAGAGTTCTTCGGGAATGTTGTGATTCACACAGCAAAGAATGAATTATTTCTTTCCTCTCCTCTCCTTTCTTTTGTCCTCTAAATTATAGTCCAGAGGTTTCCAACAATAGGGAACACCAGAACTGGACCAGAACAATATGGCAGTGAGCAGGGGGAAATTTCTGGACCATGCATCTCAAAATCTCCAAATAACACACACTCATTTACTCTACCTCTCTTTCTCACACACACACACTACATTTGACTAAAGGTCATAACTCTTCATTTCCAACCTCCAACTAAGAAAAACAAAAGAAAAACACCCTCTCAACTCAGAATTCCTACCAGGGAACTCGGGATAGTCTCCTCAACACCAAGTTCAGCAAGTGACTTCAAATCAACATATCTGCGCACAGTATCAGTAGTAAACAACATAGCACATCTTACCTTTAAATGAATAATTCTGTATATGCAAGTATTTGCTTTACATCAATCAGCATACAGATATATTCTATATAGAAGTATAATAGGTTGTTAACTCTATAACATTGACTACAGATTGCTGTTTTGAGGAGGAAAATATACACCACTCATCACACATAGCTGGCTAGTTTGCTGCTAGCAAACGACAAACATGGTGTCATGTAATGGAGGATCAGATGGAAGCAAATGCAGGTAAAGCAGCTTTAATGAAAACAACCACAATCCAAATCGAAGGGCAAAATCGTAAACAGTAGACAGACAAGGGTCAGGTGATCATACAAACAGATGGGACAGGAAAAAGAGAACAGGAAAAACAGTAAATCGTAGTCGAGGGTAAACCAGAATCAAAAACCAGAGAAACAATCAATGAACAAAGGCTTGGTATAGACAAAACAAACACTACTGAGCGTATACTTCACAAAGTCCGTGTAAATGGATAGTCTCTTATAAAGGGTGGTGAGTGTGAGTGTGTAATGGGCAACAGGTGTGTGTGATTAGAATTCTGGAGATTGTGAACGTGTCTGTGTGCTGGGTTGGGAGTTGTAGTCCATGGCAGCCATGTTTGTAGGCTGAGGTGTATTATGGGAATCGGAGTCCCTGGTTGGCTGCGATATGACACATGGAGGCATCAAGGGTTTTTTTCATACTTTATACTCGAATGCAACAGGTCAGAATTGACATTATTCCAAACTTCGTCTTCCCACTATCGAAGTAAGTCAAATGCAACAATAAACTAACTGTCTATGTAGTCAAGTCCATATGAAGTGACAAGTGACATAAAGTGACATGTGAAGGCCAGTGTATGGTAACCCATACTCAGAATTTGTCCTCTGCATTTAACCCATCCAAGTTAGTGCACACACATTTGTGAGTAGTGAACACACACACTACAAACCGTGAACACACCACATTTTTTGCTGCGGCGCCCGGGGAAGCTCCTCACACACTTCATCAAGTGGACCAACGTCTGGTCCTTGTTGTTAGGTTAGGAAGAACTCACGAGTGACACAACATTCTAAACATTTGCACTGTAGTGGCGAGCCCACAAGCTCTTTTCCAAGAGTGTATAATGTGTGCAAATCCTAATTCCTATATACTTTCACCCAGAGGAACGCACACATGCAGTCCCAGTCTGCAGATATGAGGAGACTGTTTGCTAAAACAGCAGCACAACTGTCAGGCATAGCCTCCAGTGGGGAACGTGGCAGGAGCATCAGTTGTGGTAAAACAACCCTCAACTCTCTTTTGCCCATCATACACTTCTGTCATATGGGGGAAGGGGTGTGTGTGTGTGTGTGTGTGTGTGTGTGTGTGTGTGTGTGTGTGTGTGTGTGTGTGTGTGTGTGTGTGCGCGCGTGTGCACGTGCACGTGAGTATTAGTGTCTGTCTGTTTTGCTGAGTCAGGAGAGAGACAGGACACTTAGAAAAGCCCCCAGCCACTCTGTTCCATTCTCTTTCTCTGCTGCTGGCAGACACTCACCCTGGGCAGGTAATCCATCAAAACTGCTATGACAGAAGACAGTGTGAGGTTGTGTGTGGGTGAAAGAGATCGAGTAAAAAAAGGGAGAATGAGTGTGAGAAAGAGAGATAGAAAGAATGAGATAATAAAATATAGAGAAGACAGAGAAAGCAAGAAAATGTGTGTGTGTGTGGGGGGGGGATGTTGTGAGAGATAAAGAAAGAATGTGTGTGCGCACATTTGTCTCAATTAGTGATGGACACAGTTATCTTTAGATCTGTATTTTAAACACTATTAAAATAAAATCTAAAATCATTAACATATAACAGGGTTTTTTTTCTTCTTCTTCTTCTTTTTTTAACCAGATAATGGGGTATGGCACGGTACAGTAACAAATGCATGATTCCACATTTTGTTGTTTTTTTCTATTGCTGAGTGACTCATATCGTAAGTAGGTATACTCATGATGAATTTGGTTACACTTCTTCATACATTTAGTGCAGACTATTGATTTATCAAACACTATTGTCACATAACTGTCAAAAATCCAACAAAAAATATGCTAGGGCTGAGCTGGAAATCATATACTATCAGACAAAGTAGTATGTCAAAATAGTAGGCCTCAATTTGTTTCAATTTATTACATTTATTAAAACAATAGTGTGCAGTTTGGATATAACCTTGCTGTCGAGAAAAACTTTCCTACCTGTCTATACAGCACAGCAATAATCAGTAGTAATCAAATTGTATTGTTTGATTACATTCCCCACCTCGTCCTGGGTGTCCCCCGCCTTGTGCCCTGAGAATGGATGGATGAATGTATGTATGTATGTATGTATGGATGTATGTATGGATGGATGGATGGATGGATGGATGAATGAATGGATGCTTACATTCCCATCAAAACCCTAGTTAGCTGCTTTATGTCTCTTCACATAAAACCAAATGCAGAGTAAAAAAAACAAACAAACCAGGCCTTGCAGTCCCTCCATTTTTGCTACTGTTATTAGTGTTTACTGTTAGCACTAGTGTTGAATGGGAAATTGTGTTTTACAGGTTGATCTACCCACTGGGAAACAAACTAGCTAATGGAAAATGGCTAATAACAGGACATTTTGGTGCTAATGAATATGTGGGCCGCCCTATTTTCCCAGTGTGTTGCATTTTTTAGAGCTTTCACTGTAGCTGTGTTAATGCAGCAAGTCAAATGGGTAAAGCTCATAAAATTATGAAAGGTTTTCACTAAACATTAATATGTTTCATGCATGGTGGATGCACATGTTTTAGGGCTACCATACAAATTCAACAAAGTATTGCTAGCCAAAGCAAAAACTGCTGTTGCTAGGAGTAACCAACAGCAAAAAAAGTCAAATAAAAAGCCTGTAGCATGCCACTGTACTGGCATGCTACATGCAACTCATTCAATGACATGTTATAGGCTACTCATTCTACTCATCTACACCATACAGACAGTCATCCAATGCCAGGACTGAACCCAGGATCCTGGAGTTATGAGGCAGCAATGCTACCCACAGTGTGTGTGTGTGTGTGTGTGTGTGTGTGTGTGTGTGTGTGTGTGTGTGTGTGTGTGTGTGTGTGTGTGTGTGTGTGTGTGTGTGTGTGTGTGTGTGTGTGTGTGTGTGTGTGTGTGTGTGTGTGTGTGTGTGTGTGTGTGTGTGTGTGTGTGTGTGTGTGTGTGTGTGTGTGTGTGTGTGCGCGCACATCTTGGTGTGTAAGATCTCTATCCTTTCATCCCTATGAATCATTTCCAGTCCCAGTGAATCACTCTGTGTGATAGTGTGCTCAACAAAGGTTTTTACGTTTAATGATAAAATCTGTCCACAAACTCACACACACACACACACACACACACAGAGAGAGAGAGAGAGAGAGAGAGAGAGAGACACACACACACACACACACACACACACACACACACACACACACACACACACACACACACACGCACACCACTGCTATTGCGGAGCGCATCTCTACATGCGGTTGTTATGATGGTGGCATTCTAATGCACAGGAGAAACCATTGCACACCTCCCCCAGCCCTAGCATGTCTTTCATTAAAGTCCCACGCAGCAGTGGCCATCACAGTGAGCAGTTTCCATGGTAACCCCCCACCCCCCCACCCCCAGCAAACACTGGTGATGGAGGAAACACTTGCAGGGGTCTCGTCATCCTGGACACTCCTGCAAGAAGCACAATCAGAGGTACGCATGACTGCATGGAGGCTAGGTCGGGGATTTCTACCATGTGCTCAGACTGATTTGTCAGACAGAATCATTCTGAATCATGAACCTACCTTCTGTAACCTCTCTGCCTATTACCATCTCATTCACCATTACTCCCCATCATTCTTGGCGTTTTTGTTTGTGGTCTGTATTCTCAAGAATCTTCAGTGGTTTGTATTATTTTCTCTATTCTCTATTTTTTAATTAATTTGTTTTATATCTCACTGGAGAGCACCTGGTTGACAGTAAATTTGTTTCAGAATACTATAATACATTCTTTTTCAAATATATATTAAAAACATAAATTAGAATAGTTATTCTGACTGCATACTATAATTATATAATTATATATTATAAAGATATTCAGGAAATTAGTGCAGCTTACTTAGGTATGACAAGGATGTGTACTTTACCAAAGTTATTAGCTACATTTATCGTGCTAGCTAATGTTTGCGAGGTTATGTAGCTGTCGTTACATATAGAGACTTCTTCTTCCCTTTTAGTGAAAAAAAACAGTTCACTAAAATACACTAAACATTATGTTTCTGTAGTACATGTTAACGCAGTTGCAGCCACACTAATGATTAACACAATAATGATTAATGGTGTGCTGAAAGGGCACAAATGTGTTTGTACTTAATATAATTTAATTGTACAAAAATAGTATTAGCCTCACTTTAATCGTGTTAAGTATACTTAACTGTGCTAAAATGGAACTATTTCAAACATACTTTAATACACTTTAAATATACTATGGTATATGTATCTTCACAGAAATGTATTTATAAAAAGTATACTATAATGTAGTTTTATTTAAAATATGATCAAAGCATAATTGCTACTTTTACAGATTAAACTGTAATTTAGCATATTTTAAGTACTGTAATGCTTTTTTTTTTTTTTTTTTTACTAGTTATGTAATTCATTCTTATACTTTTACTTTCACAAGTAGGTGTATTCCCTTTCAGAGGTTAACCTAAGTAAAGATTTTTTTTTTTAACCAGAACTTTCAACTGAGAATTTGTAACTATTTGCACTTGTACATATGAAGGTAATTTCTTTTCCCCTCTGGCCATATCCACTCATCTGATGACACAAGAAATTATCATGACCAGGCTTTGACCAAAGTGATCCAAAGTGAACAGTAAATCTGCTGTCAATAAAGTTAAAACTCTTTCCTCCCCAAAAGGTATAGTTCTATGTAGTCACAGCAATCCACATAAGCCTTTTCTGTGTCAGTGAGCCTTAGGTATTACAAGAAAGGGAGTGGCTGTCATTTGACGGAAAGCTGGTGCATCATATCTCTCACGCAAATATTTTCTAATGATTCATGAGTCACTTCCTTTATGCAGGTTTGGTTCTGCTGCTGTAATCTTTGGAGAAGATGACTTTTTGCTCAATTGTGGCTAATAAAGCAACTGGCTAAAATATGATTTCCACAGAACATTTTAGACAAAGCCATTTGCTCATGTTCTGAGTTTACCTCACCATTCTCCACACTAAAACATGTTGCTGCAATTGACTGGGGAGAGATTTGGACACTGGGGATAATTCAGTTGCGCTAAAATCACTTAATAGCCTATCCATCCCTGGGGAGTTACAAAACCAGAGCCTACACCAGAGCACTGCTGTGTAGCATTTCGAAAGCTGAGCACCAGAACACAGCAGTGCACTAGTGCTCAGCTTTCGAAATGCTATTAATGCTGTGTTTCTAATAAAAGCCAAACAGATAAACATTGCACAAGTGAAAAAAACTACTACTGATGGCTTAACATTTCATTTTGATGTTTAAACCCATATTTTGTCATACCATGTGTAACGCCTGCGTAAGTCCTGTATTTTTTTGACCAACAATTCCACTGTGTGTGTGTGTTTTTCCAACTGTGCTGGCCGTGGTCACACCTAACATTTATTCTCTCCTCTCCTGTCACTCTTTTTCACCCTATTCACTATCCCTGTGGTACAGTTCCTCTTTTGCTTGCCTTTCGAAAGCAAGTGGAACATGTCACTGTGCTTTTATAATGGGAGTGTGTTAGGCTGTCAATCAAGCAATCCCAGGGGGGTGTAAATGAGACCCCCCACCAGCTGCTGATCCCTCACACTGTTACTGACGAGCCAAGCCCGCTGCAGCACGGCATTCTGCCAAGCTCTTAAACATGTCTAAATCAAACACTTCCCTCACTAAGTCAGTGTTTATGCAGACCTGCTTTTAAAATATCACATTTTCTTGGAGACAAGAGTAGCGGTGGGCCGGTGTGAACTCAGACGCGTGCTCAGCCGGAGCTACTCTGATGATATTCTAACATGAGTCATGCCATTCCGTTTGCTAGCTTTATTCGGCAGCTCAGTAGAGTGAGGAATGGCAGACTAGGAGAAAAACCAAGGCATATGTGGTCAAGTGTCATTTGCTCCATAAATGGTAACTGCTTTCAAGGCACATTATCCTATGAAACATGATTTTTTATTTGTAAATGTGATGTGGAATCGATGTCATGAAACAAGTGACTAAATCTAATTGCGAAAAATTCAAACCGCAGGCCATTTTAGAGATTTCATTTAGGTTTTTTTCTCCATGTAGCATTGATTGATTCAAGGTGCCATCCAGTGGAGGTTGGACAGCTGGTCACCTAGCAGTGGGTGTGTTTGGATGACTGAGAGGCATAGTGCCGCTGTATATAAAGATAGATTGCTGCAATGTCATTAATGGAACTTATATGACTTGCCCTGCCTGCGGGGTTTTGTGTGTGTGTGTGCGCGCGCGCGTGTGTGTGTGTGTGTGTGTGTGCATGTGTGTGTGCATGTGTGCATGCATGTGTGTGTCGGGGTGACAGAGTGTGGAGCTGAGGGAGTCGAGGTGTTGGTGACATGGGGGAAGGAATAGGAAGAAAGAGGGATAGATATCGAGTGGGTGAGATAGCAAAAACAACAGATCTGTATGAAGGAGGGGGATGAAATCCAACAAAGGGGGCTGAACAAGAGAAAGAGGGGAAGGAGTGAGACAGAACCCCGGAGAGAGTGGTAGGGTGGAGTGTTGAAAAAAATGGAGAGAATGACGAGAGGAGGCGAGAGGGGGTGATGATAGTGGAGGAGATGCCTCGGGGAGGCACAGTCAGAAAGCTGGTGTGGTGGAAGCATAAACACTCTTTGTCTGTGTTCTCCTTAGGCACTACAATAAGCACAGACAGAGAAAGAGAGCGAGACAGAGACAGAGAGAGTGAGTGAGAAGACTGGGAGAGGGAGAAATACAGACAAACAAGAGAGGAAGAGGTAGTCACAGAGATAGAGCCTGAGATTAAACATGAGACAGAGGGAGAAGGGGACAGATAAACGATAGGGTATGAGGGAGCAAAGAAAAGGAGATATTCAAAGACAGATGGCAAAGATGAATAAAAGTGAGGGTGGAGATTTAGGGAGAGATATAGGGAAACTGTGAGAGATGGTGGATAAAATGGAATGGACTGTTGCAACGAGTTTTTGTCTCTTTTTGTCTAAAATCTCCCTGCTACTTCAGTTCCTGTTCAACCTAATGTACCAACCCCCCTAAGCCAACCCCCAAACACACACACACACACACACACACACACACACACACACACACACACACTGAGAAAACAGGCTTTACACTAAACCAAAGCACAGGTGTGTCAGGGGGCCTGAGGCAGCACTTAGACAGTCACACTAAACCTGTTTGCTGCTGCTCTGTCATCACGCACTCCAGCCACCACTGCTTACTGCACTGCACAGGAACCTGCATGACCCTCATCACTCCCAACCAGACTTTGACTAATGCACTCATAAATGCCACTAGCACCTTGATAGTAGATGCTAATGTGTCAATATCAAACAGTGTGGGTATTTCAGAAAGTGAAGCCCCCTCTGTGCAAAGGAGAACATTTAGTTTATTTCTGTCCCAGATGTGCATCTGGCATTGGTCTTGTTTGACAAAGACTATGATGTCTTATAATTCAAGTGATCACAATCCATCGCGCAAAATGACAGGATATTAGATGAAAAGTAAAGAGCTAATAACAAGGAAACAAGCCATTTGTAAGGAATAAAATATGATGTGGTGTGCTGTTAAATAATAGATTAAATTCAATAGATTACATTTGAATTTATTAATGAATGACACATCATGCTTTTTAACCATTTACAGTTACATTTCATGTTGTATAATGTCCACAATTTCTGTTATCACTCATGGTATAGCAGCTATAAACCGTCATTCCCTCACCAGCCTCTCTTTCTTTCATTCTCTTGAAGTTAAAAAAGAACATACAAAGCATTTTTTAAGCTTGTCATGTTACTGAGAAACCACAAAGCTCAAACTCCTCTGTCCTGAAGACTTTCCTGTGTCTAAAAACTACTGAATGTTACAAAGTGCTGACACCCAAGACTACATAAATATTAAACAAATATTTACTTACTAAAAGCTTCATTATAGACTACATGGCCAAAAGTTTGTGGACACTTGACCATCACACCCATGTATGTGCCTTCTCCAAACTGTTAGCACAAAGTCTGAATAACACAATTTTCTAGAATGTCTCTGTATGATGTAGCATTACAATTTCTCTTCACTGGCCCTAAGGGGTTGAGCCCAAACCTGTTCCAGTGCCCCTGATAGTGACCAATGACAGTGCCCCTGTGTACAAATGAGGTGCATGAAGACATGGTTTGCCAAAGTTGGAGTGGATGAACTTGAATGGCCTGACCTCAACCCCACTGAACACCTTTATGATCTAGAATGCTGACTGCACCCCAGGCCTCCTCGACATAAGTTGATTGATGTCAGTGTCTGACCTCATTAATGCTCTTGTGGCTGAATGGACAAATTCCCACAATCACATTCCAAAATCTAGAAGAAAGCCTTTCCAGAAGAGTGGAGGTTGATATCACAGCAAAGGGGGACTGAATCTAGAATGGGATGTTAAAAAAGTTCACATGGATGTGATGGTCAGGTGTCCACAAACTTTTGGCCATGTCGTGTATCAATGCTAAAATGTTTTATCTTGTTAAATAACGTTTTTATTTTTATCCATTTATTATTAGCCTTAATGTAAGTTATGTGGAGCATCCTCCATTCAAGTCCCTGTGAATGAGTTTCTGTAGAAAAAAATTATTATTTGAATGAGTGATTTGAATTACAGTTGGAACTACTGTCTGAGCCATGCTATTATAAATATAAAAGAGCATATATGTGTACAAGTTAAAGGCCTATAATTGTCTAAATTCATTTACGACCCCTATCAAACAGTAAAAATATGCATTCCTGCTGTTAAAGGACTTTTCTCTGTGGAATAAACCCCAAACATGAAAATAATTATTTAAGCAAATTATGTGTAATTTGTTTAAGGAATCAGTTTTATGCTATAATGGGGATTTAGGGAAAGCTTAAAGTTATTATGGTTTGCAGGTGGGTAATGAGGAAGTATGATTTAACTGCCATTTTCAGATCATTATTTTCTGTGGTTGTTATAAATATGTGCCAAACGACCATTATGTTTATATTTGATACTAGCTATTTGCTCATTTATTATTCAAAAGACAAGCTGTAAAATACTGTACTGGCTCCTCTGGTATAAAGGCGTGTTGTGTGTATATACGTATGTATGCACTGGAATTCCACTAATTTGGACAAAATTTGGCCAAGTTGAAATCTGCCATTTTATTTGCATTTACACATTGGATGAAAATTGTGTCTGCTTAATGACTGAATACTAAAAATAACAGTTTATATGCATATACACTTGCTAAATTATGCAGTTTTATCATGGATCATTCATTATTAAATGGTAACTTGTTATCCCTTTAAAATAATTTTTAAAATAATTTTACAAATAAAACTTAAATCTGAATGTGATTTTTTTTAAAGCGTCATTACTGAACACTTCCTTATTTATACAAAATCAAAATTCGAAATATAAGGAGGACACAAAATCTAAAGCTTGTCTTTATTTATTTATTTATTTATTTATTTATTTATTTATTTGTTTATTTAGATATCTGGTCAACTTTTGTATTTTTTGTTTCAGGGTAATTTTTATAATGATGTTGAAGGTTCTAAAATTGTAACTGCAATTTTATTAATCTCCATTCAGTATTTACAAATAAGAAGATAATCACATTAAATGTTGACAGTGAATTGAGAACAGTAATGACTGAATGTGGTTGAGAGGCATGACATCAGCTAAAGGAATGTAACATGCATCACTCTCCCAGTACTTTCTTGTGCTAGGCATTTGAACTATTCCCATTCTCAACTATGCCCATTCTGCATTTTTACTACGTTAATAAAACATCTCTATGGCACATCATTTGTGCCATCTTTTCAAAAGAATATTGTTTTGTATTTATATACTTGCTTGGAATACTTGCTTGGAAAGTATGGTAATTTTGTCCACACGCTGGTAATCAGACTGAAAATAACAAGATTATGAAACAGTTATGTATAGAATATAGCATATGTAATTTTATTGGCATTATCATCAAAATAGTTTTTCAGATTAGTTGCATAAATTAACGAGTGTTAAAATATAATGAAACTATTTTACAGGAAAATAGAGAAAATTAGTTTATTAAAAATCAGTTAAGTACTGTTAGAGTTTACTTCTGCACTCATAGACTCACGTTTGTTTTCATTGCTATGTGCTTGTGTTTTGGTTTACGTCATGTCTCCGCCTTTGAATGTTTATTGGTTCTCTGTCCATGTCATGTCCCCGCCTTCGTATGTTCATTAGTTTACCGTTTATTGTTTAATTATGTGTTTCAGGTGTTTCTCGTTTGTGTCTCATTATTCCATCTATTTAAACCTCTTCCCGTTTCCGCCTCGGCGCAGAGTATTAGTGTTCGTCCTAGCATGTGCTGTACGCCTGCTACCTTCTCGCTTTCTCTCGCCCT
Source organism: Cranoglanis bouderius (assembly GCA_023630585.1). Lineage (NCBI taxonomy): Eukaryota > Metazoa > Chordata > Actinopteri > Siluriformes > Cranoglanididae > Cranoglanis > Cranoglanis bouderius. Next base: position 5,987,881 of record CM042562.1, on the reverse strand, counting down.
TAGCTCTCAGCTCATAGTTCCAGTTTCATAGCCTAGTTTCGTGCGTTTGCTTCAGTTCGGTTTTGTTTTGTTCCCATGCTCTGTACTTTTGTGGAATTACTGCCTTGTGGATTATCTCTTTTGTAACTACTGCCTTGTGGATTATCTCTTTTGGATTATTGCTTGCCTTTTTTGTGGATTACTGTTTATTTCCTTTGTTTTGTGTGTTCCGTTACTTTTGAATCCTGTGTTCCTAATAAACTGACTTTTCCCCTGCGCATACATCCTCCCTCCCTCCGTGTATTGTAACAATTACACTTCATTGCAAAAAGAAAAGAAAAAGGGGGAAAAAATCACACTTTACCAACCCAGAATTTGTACCACTTGTCTATGATTTCAACAATTCAAAAAAAATAAATAAATTTAAACAAATTTGAAACCATTGCTGGAGATGCAGATGTTGACTCCTTGAAGGACATCTTCACATAAGAGCCTCTGCCCACACCTTGTCACTGAGTGTTTTTTAATGAATACCTACCATCAGGACTGTGATGTGGCATTAATGGCATTGGGTGTCTTATGAAGTGGGCCTCTGTTAATTAAGAAACACCTGCATTGAAAAGCATAGAGAGAAAGTTTCCAACCATACTGGGTGCCCCTTTTGAAGCCTGCCTCAAACTGATTGTCCAAGCTATTATTTGCTTCAGCATTTTGATTTCACTCCTCATGAAGTAGGCTTTTTATCCCCTTCACTCTTTTTTTTCATGATGGCATGCTGTGAGTTGTAATGAGTTTGATCAAGATGTGTCCAATCTAGTGCTAGCACTAATCTTTCTTAGCCATCTTCAACAGGTCGGCCACCAGGTGCGGTGTCACAACAAGTTGACCTTCCTCTAATGACCCATTTAAGATGTAATTATAACACCAACTGTCCACCCTGCTACTTGTTTCCCCCATGCTGAAGCTTTGTTTTGTTAGCTGTTGATGTCTGGACTGTCGTGCATTCTCACACTGATGCAGACTGTTCAACACTTTTCAGATTAATGGTAAAGGAAACTGCTGGACCATTACCCCTGTATGGAGATGGAGTTTGTGATGTGGGCTGCCTGATCTGATAGTTTATCTGTCTTTTGAGAATCATCACTGCAGCAATTAAGGTGCTCATGGTAGGGGCAGAAGGACCCACCTCATCTTCATATCGCACACAGGACCAGCATCAGCCAGGTGACTTTCATGCAAAATCTCCATCATCCTGCCTGGTGGTCTAAACACCAACCAGTATGTCTTGTACACATGAACATGTAAACACACACTAGCACATAAAAACACAAGCACAAACTTTCTTCAAAGGCATTTTATCTACAGGCAGACACAAGATAAAGCCACAAACCTTACTGTCAAGAGTAGAGAAAGCCATGGTTGTGAGCCAGGAAGCTTCAGGTGGCCAATGCTTCATTCACATGGTCATATAATTGCCCTTTAAATTGATGATTGGAGCCTCCTGGATAAACACTGACTTGATTTACAGTTCAATTTGAAAAATGGATAATTACAACATTCCTGGTGAGCTGTTAATCCTTTAAAGTTCGGAGGGGGGGAAATTAGACAAACAAAAAGATAAAGAAAACTGCTGGACAACGGAGAAAGAAATACACATCGTTTACACTTTTTCATTTGCCATTTGTTTTTATCCAAAGCAATCTGCAATTGAGAAAGGATACAGTCCATGAATACAGGTGAGCAGTTGATGGAGAAGAACCTTGCTCAAGAGCCCATCAAAGGCTTTCTGTCACAAGTCACAAGCTTTGGATCACATGCCCAGAGCCATAAACCCTGAACTGAATGCATCAGAGGGTCACTTGTAAGATGGATATCTGAAGAACTGGTAGTGAAGCACCAGTAAATGGCCTTATTTATTCATTCTTTATTTCAAAGGTTTCCTCTCTTTTCTTGTTTGAGCCAAAGCCATTACAACAATAAGTAAACTTTCAGTTACTGAGCCACTGCCATGATTTGTATACACCTATCACAGATCTCCATGAACATTATTATTCCCAGTAAAATTAGCAACGAAGTCGATTAATTCTGCACATATGCAAAAGCGCATGAGCAGCTTATCTCTTTGTTAAGTTGAATACCAAAGGGGTATGACTATTAAAAACAGAGAAGAAGAAGAAGAAAGGGGGCTTTCACATTGCTCTTGCTTCAACAGAGGCAGTTTAGCCTAGAGCAGAAAGATGATATGCACATGAGGCCATAAAAGGTCTGTGTCTGCTCTTACTGTGTGGAGTGTGTTGGACACATAGTGATTGATTTGCATGATGTATTACATTCTTAAAAGTGAAACATGTTGTGCTCTGTAGCCCAGTAAGAGAGCCAGGGAGTAGGTTGAATTGTATGGCTTTTGAGACATATTCATAAAACGTGTTGTATGATCAAGATCTTATGCTAGCACTACTGAGTCTTGTGAGCACCTGGAAGTGTTGGCTTTCCAAAAAAAAAAAATCATTTTAGCAACATGAAAGCCTGATTTAGCAACTGCATGGAAACATCATGAGCAGAGACTCACCAATGCGTGACACCTCCTACCACAACTACATCAAGCACAGTAAGCCTTAAGTCATCTTCATCCAGGGTGAGCTTTTCTGTGGTTTTGCACAGCCTGCAGCATCACTGTATAATTAAAAACAGGGCCAAATAATCAGAGGAATGACTCTGTTGAAAAGCTAATTGATCTCACACACAAACAGAATTAAGTTAAAAGCTTTTGGTGTTTATCTGGTGGTCTGTTATCACCAAGGCTGAGTTGGAGTCGGGCAACCTCTTCCAAAGGGAGAGGAAGGGAAATAATGTTCAGGGCCTGGGAAAAAAAAACAATGAGAGAGAGAGGGAGAGAGAGAGAGAGAGAGAGAGAGAGAGAGAGAGAGAGAGAGAGAGAGAGAGAGAGAGAGAGAGAATTGTCACATTAGAATCATTTAATCAGGGGCTCAAAAGCTTGAACGAAGGTCCATCTGTTCTGTGTAGCATCTCATTGCATTCTTAACACCTTCCTCCTTGTTCTTCTGCAGTTTCCATGTTGCTGGTCTTATTTATCCTGAAACTGACTCTCAGGTGTGGGTGTTTTTAAACAGGACCATTCTTGTTGTTAACAGGACTGGCTGTGGCATAACTGTTCCATTACTGCTCTATACAAGATGGTCAGATAATCATTTGTGCCGCTGAGAGCCGAACCCAACCCTGGAGCAAATTCAATCTGCACACAGCCAAATATGCCAAACAACATCCTCTGTGACCATGCAGCTAATTGGCAAGATAGGGAGGGGGGAATAGGGAAGTCTCGGTAAAAGCGGTAAATGCCAGTTGCAAATCAACATCCATAACGACATCAGGAACAGCAAGACAGACAAAGGCATTATCTTTTCACCCATTCGTGAAGGCACATTACCACAGCTTTACTGCTGTGTGTTCTGTTGTAAAATTAGATATAAAATAGAACCTAGTAGTGCCATGCAGTATCATGGTGGGTGTATTTCAGCAGAGCACTTCATGTTTCTCGCATAATTGTGGAAATGCAATCAAGAAACCTTAGATATCTTGTTGCCATAACCATTCACTTGATCATTTATATACACCATGCAGTTTTATATGGAAACATAGATTTTTGGGAAGAGAGCCATTAAAGAAGGCAGCCCTGACTGAGCCCACTATCAGCCCAGAATGGTACCAGCTTTACCCAGCAACTAGTTCCTGTTATTGGCAAGAAATTTATCGGACAGCTTCATTCTCACTCTTAACCATGAAAGATGCTCACTTCCATTAGAAAAAAGGGCACTCAGGCTGTATATTTCTACCCTGTCAGAAGTGGCTGAGTGGAAAAGGGAGAGACCCAGAGAGCACAATGCAGCACATGTAGCAGATTTCTATTTGATCCACAGCACACCGAACTCCCACACTTTAACTCTCTATGGGTAACGATAAACTTCATTGTGGGCCAAGAGTGCTCACTACTTGCTGATCCTTCTTACTGTATATGCAAGCTATGGAAATTAGTGTCCATCTCTGCCCTGGGACCCATATGCTGATAATGATGTTATGAATTTTTATAGTTTCTACAGACCTGACCTACAGACAAGCATTGCCCCATACAGTTCCAGGATCACTGGTTTGATCCAGAGCTTGGTTTACTGTCTGTGTGGTGTTGATTAGCAACAGTAAATTGCCCTTAGGTGTGAATGTGTGTGTGTGCACCTTGCCCTGCAATGGACTTGTGTCCCACCCAGGATGTGTTCCCGTTTCGCAACCACTAGTCCCGAGATTGGCTCCACGTCCATAGTGACTCTGACCAGGGTATAGCAGGCCTAATAAATACTAATTAATACAGGCCTAATAAATTACAAAATAATGTTATGATTGGTCACTAGTGCAGCAGATTCTGGTAAAGGAGGAGTGCAGTTAGGAATATGCATGCCATGTAACTGTGGTATAGGTTTTGGGTATGGTGCAGATGAGGAGCCCCCAGCAGTGGCAAGTCTATACCATCTCATTTGGTATGGCTGAGGTTGAGATTTTTGTAAACAGTGTAGTTATAAACAGGAATTAGAACACTTCAGATATCTTGTTTAGGGGGGTGGCAGGGGATCTCACCAGGACCATGTACTTCCCTACAAGCCATCCTGGTCTTCTCCCTACAAGCCATCCTGGTCTTCAAGCAAGCTATGACTGGCACTACTGGTACAACTATAAATATATTTTTTTTCCTTAGCTTCACAAGGTAATGTCCTCCATCTCTTAGTATTCCCCTGTTTGTAAGCCCTACTTATCTCAATGTTCCAATTAACATTGCAATTTTCTTCCTCCAATACATTTAAATTCTAATTCTACTGTACTACACTTTATACTTTATTTCTCTCTTTTTTAAATGTGAAGCATCCTGTTCTACAAAGCCAGCCAGGATACAATGCTGTAATAAAGTAGCATAGGGCATAATGAGCCAACCGGCAGTGACAATTAAGACCAAACAAAAATAAAAATAAAAATAGTGGCTCTGTTGCCATGGCATTAAAAAACAAGTGACATTTACAGACTTGTATTTAATCACCAGCTCACACTGTTTGCCAGGTACCCCATTACACCATGTAATAAATCTTTTATAGCATGAAGCGCATGTGTGTGTGTGCGTGTGTGTGTGTGTGTGTGTGTGTGTGTGTGTGTGTGTGTGTGTGTGTGTGTAAAAGAGTGAAAGTACTACATTGATAAATGTACTCAGGCATTGAATAAATACATGTAAGCAAATGAAAGTAAGACAAGGATCTATTTACACAAGGATCAAGAAGTGTCTTGATGGCCTGTGTACAGAAGTATAAATGCGGTGGATATCACATAGGATAAATGGAAATAAGATTAAATACTGTAAAGCACCAGCATGTGATCAACTGGTCTGCCTCCTGTAACTGACGTAAACTTTTACCAAAGAGAGGTCTCAGGCAAGTGCAGGCATACCTCACATAGTAACGTTTCACAGAATGTACTTCACCTATAACATCTAATTCATCATCTCAGACATTGTCTGTTCTTTACCTATTAATTTAGTTTTGTGACATTTCTTCAAACATGCAATATACTTAACTTGTTCTTAAGTATAGGTTTAAAAAAGTGTATAATTTTGTTGTGACCCCATCCCACGTCCTCTTCATTGTCTGAGAAATTCTCTGCAATGCCCTCCTACTGCCCCTAGCTAAAGTAGACATATCAAGCAGACGGTTGCTGCCAGGTGGCACTTAGACCTCTCTGTGCATGGATATACTGTATATCTACTGCATAATGACCGTGGACAGCTACGTAGATCCCCAAGGCAGGGAAACAGACAGAGGGCTGAGAGCAGGGGAAGCTTGTGATTTAGGTGTGTTGTTGTTGAAGGCATGCTTGTCTTGTTGTCATTATCTCAAGCTCCTGTAGTGGAACAAGCCAGTGCTACATGTAGGAGTAAGCATACAATGGACTGTGCCTTCTTCGAGCAGTATGTAATCTACTGCTTTAGCATCATGTGAAACTGTGCTTAACCTGCTCACAATCCTGTTATGAGGATTTTTGATTGTTGGACAAAAAAAAAAAAAAAAGACAGATGAGATTCCTCAACCCACTCTCACTATGCTTGCCTTTCTGAGGAGCCTTGACTTTGATACATTATCAACTACAGGAGAATGATTCTCCACATATCAGCTTACAGTCATGCCGATGGAACCTGAGCCAAATTCTGAGCAAGTCAGCTCTTGCAATATGTGTCGTAAAGGGATATCAATCACATAGAGGGGGTGGTGAAAGATCCAGGCTCTTGTTATTGTTTCCATTGTTGGGAAATACCTGTTTTTCATGTTCTGATGACCGTTTTCCTCATTCAGAGCAAAAGCCGTGACTTCCTGCCATCTGGGTAAGCATGTTTTATTGTTTCTGCTGGAAAACAAGTGCTCTAATTATAGCAGTAGGATTTGTGTTGTAACTTTGAAGTCAACTCTGATCTACATTACAAATAATGTTATAATTTCTTACCCGAGCCTTTTGAGAGACAGTGGTAGTGGATTAAGGGTGTTTTAGGGTAAACAATAAAAGTAGAAAGTTAGAGGAAGATAGAACATTTTAGGTAGGGAGGAGGTGATCAGGACAAATCATTATGGGGTACTTTCAGACCAAATCAGGGTGATAAATGATGACAGTGTGTAGCTTTCATTATCAGTGACCCCTGTTCAATCAATGCTGGGGGAAAAGAGCCACGGTCGAGAGCATAAGGCTATGAGACAAAGTCGGGTCTCATCATCACTCAAGCTCCACAGCTCCTCCCTGACAATCCCAATAATGACCTTTCTGTGGCACAAAATTTTGCCCCTTTAATGACTCTGTACATCCATAAGTGTCCCATGCAAACACACTCACCCAGGCTCATTGATGAGATGTGAGCAACCTCAGGCCAGATCTGGACCTCTGCCCCCGGGACACAAAGGTACCATCAGACATGCAGTCTAAGCAGGTTCCATGGCAACCCATTGCCATGACTACCCAGTGACTGATTGTCTGAATTGGTAGGGGCTGACCTTGTTGATATTTTCTACCCAGAGAAGAGTATCATTCAAGCCTTCATATTCCTGCCAGCCTGATCAATGGCATAACCAACCCCTTATAAATCACACATTCGAAACGTTAGAATCATAAATTGTTATTTCTGTTTCAAAGTTGTCAGTCTTCCTCAGGCTTCTCTCATTGTCTCAAGCCAACCCGGGCTCTCACTTGTAAATTTATTTGAACAATTTGTACAACTCAAGTCATATGGAAAGTTACAAAGGTTAAGAGTAGGGTTGAGACGAGGTTAGTGTTTGTACAGTACCTGTGAAATTGAATCAAATCCAACCACATCACTCTGGCTCATTCAAATTTGTACAAATTTCTCATGAGATCAGGTTGCCCAGACAGTGCAAGTACTCATAAAGAGATGTCTCCTGCACTGCCGCTTGCTTTATAAATGGCCTCTGCGATGTACTTGGGTGCTTGTGAAATGTGGAATGCTAATCAAGGAGTGGCGAACAGCAGGAGAAAGGGATGAGTGTGAAAGGAGGGGTGGATGCTCAGTCCATCTCATTTGTTCTTACCAGCCTCAGAAAAGCAGCCAATTAAAACAGATTGTGTGAACATTCACATTTTGATTGTAAAATTTTAAATATACTGCTTGTGGGTGGTAGTACCTAATAACAGTCTGTGTGCTACCAGTGGTGTGCATGCTATCAATGTCATTTAGGGCTAGAGTACAGGCATGCCCAAGCCAGATGTGAGATTCTCAATGTGAGGATACACAGGGGGGGAGGAGATCTGAGGGCTGGTGCATGGTGGGCAGGTTGATAGATTAAGAGGTGCACCACCCTCTGGAGCAGGTATCATCATTCAGCGTGGCAGCTATTGTGTGAGCGTTATAGGGCTACCTGCTGAGGATTAGTGGTGGTAGCACACCTGTTCTGAGTTCCCATGGCCCATATTAAAGAACGAAATGAAAAAGAACAAAAATATGAATTTAGAATAAATGTACAAAATGGAATAAGAAAAACACGATCACAACAGATCACCCACATAAAACAAGTGTTTTTATAAAATAAAATATAATGGCTGCTAAGACTGTATCATACTATTAAAAGTAACAGACTCGCCTACGGTAAATGTCTAAGGGCGTAAGGAGGAAAAAGGGAAGAAAAAGATAGAGCTCTCTCAACCCCTCTCAATCTTTCAGCAGAGCTGTGAAACAGATGCTAGGAGAAGCATTAACAAAAGAGAGCGAAGCACTTCTGACCGCGAGCCCCTTTGCTTGGCAAGTCCTGAAGGTAATAATGGTTAGCAACCTGAAAAATGTTCTTATCTGAAAAAAGCTCCAGACAGTAATAAATGAAATAATTGTACTAAACACATTAATCCATGTCAGTGGGCCCCGGGGGAGGGTCTGTGTGAGCGTTAGAGGTAGTGAATGGCACTAACCTGCCAACAAAAAGAGTCTCTCTTTTACACACACACACACACACACACACACACACACACACACTCTCTCTCTCTCTCTCTCTCTCTCTCTCTCTCTCTCTCTCTCTCTCTCTCTCTCTCTGTCCCACTCACACCCACTCACTCTCTCGCTCCTCTGCAAACAGTGTATTTTTTTGCCCTGCCTTTCGGGAGGGACAGCTCGTTATTAATCTTACTGGCTTGCTTAGCTTCAGGCATCACAGCAGGGCAGCATCTGGGAGAGAGAGAGAGAGAGAGAAAGAGAGAGAGAGAGAGAGAAGAAGAAAGAGAGAGACAGAGAGAGGGAGAGAGAGAAGGTCTATAGATGAGTGTGTCTGAGTCAGGACATGGATAATGCCTCTGCGATTTGTGAGCGCATATGAGGCAAACTAAGACAAAGCATGTGTATACGTTTGATTGGACACGTTTGTGAGTAAATTACAAAAATGTGTGCGATATCATCACTCAACAAAGTACGAGTGATTGAGAAAGAGGAGCAGAGAGAATGACAGAAAGAAAAATCACCCTATAAACTAATTAACTCATTAACTCATGTCTCAGAATGCAAAGGCACACTTCAGCTGGCCAGGCATTAATGACAGAAGAAGCAGGGAGGGGACAGGATCACAACAGTAACCACTTTGGTAATCATCAGCAGAAGACGAAATGTGTGCTTCCACAGCATGGCGAGCGTGTGGTCAGTCTTGGATCCAGACATTATGAGAGTGTGGCGTTGACATCTGGATCCAACACAGTTTCACTTTGGAGCAGAGTGTAGTGCAGTGGTTTATGGGTTGCAGTGCTGTGACCTTTGTGTGCACTTCATTAGAAGAAAACCTCCTTTCCTGACCCTCAGCCTAAAAAGAGGATGCTTGATTGGACAGGAATTCAGATTTTAGTATCTGGAAGCCTTGTGTAAAGGAAAGGAGGTCTATGTATTGGGTGGGGAACTCGAATTAGAAGGATCTGTCCAGCAGCAGTGAAGTGAATGAACTGAGGCCTGTACACTCACATTGTCCTAGAGCAGAGCATGGGTTGGTCAAATTTAGGCCAGTAGACACACTAAATGGGTGGATGGATGGGATCAGAACTATATTTATAACAACAACCCCAAATTGTATGTTAGATGATGGTGGAGTCTGAACACGCACAGGCTGTCGGATTGGCTGGTGACGTTTGATTGGCTTCGGACAGCGTATTTTTTTTCCGGGACTTGTGTATTATAATCGAGAACGTGCGCGTGTGACGTCCGTTCCCATTCACGATGATTTCAAATATCAGTGTGTGCGGTGATATAGTGCAAGTTAGTGAGTGAGTGAGAGAGAGAGAGAGAGAGAGAGAGAGAGAGATGGCAGGAGAAGAGCTGAATCAAATGAAATATGAAATACCACACACGCGCGATGCTGCAAGACACAGGCAAAGGCGGAGAAAATGTGGAGTTAAATATCATATCAAATAATCATGTTTTTAAAAGAAATCATATTAAGGTTGTTAAGAGGTGCGGTACAAAATGTCAGAGCCGTGTTCGTTTCACGTGCTGTCTTGCAGATACGAAGCGACGAGCCGACAGCGCTCTCTCTCACACTCACTCACACACACACACACACACACACTTACTCTCTCTCTTTCTCTCACTCACTCAGGGGTATTTCCTTCCACAGAGAACAAGGTAGGGGCGGGCACGAGTCCGAGGCGTCTACCCAATCACATCACGCGAGGAGGAGCTTATTGATGCTTCTGCAGCCAATAGAAGCTCCGCAACAATCACATGCCCCACGTGGGACAGAAATCCTGTACGTATGAACGGACATGCATTGAGTCCACTCTAACCAATCATGAACGAACAAAGTGTTAATCTCAACACGGATTGGTCGGCGATTTCTTGCGGTTCTCTATTCATCTTAATGTGCTCGACTTTTAACCCATTCCTCCCTAACATTTGGGTTTGCCCGTTTTCACTTTGTAAAATATTATGGTCCATATTACTGCAACGTACTATTATTGTAATATATTTATCTAAAATAAAATACACTTTTATAGTGCTAAAGTAGTATTATATTACAATAATAATATTGTCTCAAAAAAAAAAAAAACCTACTAATGAAATGCCCATGTCGCGTTATACTTTACTCTATACAATAATACCTTTTTAACTCTGCCAGATACATATTATATATGCTATATTCTATACATGGCTATATTCCATTATGCCTAGTCCTTATCATAACATTATATTATTTAACCCTTATTGGTTTTAGATTAGTTTATTAGGTCCTCATTTATTTCTGGCGCTTCTCTGTATTCCTGTGAATAATCCAGTGTTGAATCTAAAATCTGTTTATATTTTCTATTACTATCTGCACTCACCAACACAAATCCCAAAATAAAACTGGTGCTGACTCTGATGTTAAATATTGCTGTGATATTGCTCTAATTTCCAGACCCTAAATATAAAACCTCGATTGTAAGGCCAATCATCATTTATAAATGTTTATTGCATTTAGACTTACATTCACTTAAAGCCAACCAAAATCGTTATACAACATAGAAAGCTTGGTGCTCGTGTAAAAAGGATTTTAAAATATTCCAAAAATACATGGATTGTTTTGTTAATCAAGTTTGAATACATTATATTGGGCAATAAACAGTTGGACATCACTCTACACAGCCTACAGAAAATCTATAACATATAGACAGAATTAAATTGACATTTTGGCTCAAATACGCAGTTTTTCTAAAATGTTTAATTGCTGTGTTGATTTTTGTTGTTGTTGTTAAGCAATAATATTTAAAATATTGTTTGTTTGTTTTTTTGTTTTTTGTAATTCTGTGGAAGGTCACATAATTACTTAACAGAGTATTGTCCTATCATCTTTGTAGTCATGGAGGTAGCACAACTGACAAACCAAGCATTAGTCTGTTTTTCTTTTAGGTGTTAATGTCCTTTCACTCCAACCTGTAAAGCAATAGTGCCACCTTTAGGTCAACTGGAGGCTTGTGTGTGATGGAGAACGCTCTTGCCATTTACCCTCCATAAATATAACAGAACACCAATTTCGCTGCCGCTGGTGTGGATGAGGCGGTCGTGCAAATCCTCGTGGCTCTAGCACTATAGCTTCCAGCCTCTTGTAAAAAGCAAAACACTTTACACACATTACACCTTCTCATCTTCTCATTTCCTCCTGCACTACTCAGCATCTGCACAAGCAACTATAATATTGTAATCAATAAATGGTTAAGTCCATGGAGTTTGTATGATGGAACATCACTCATCATGTGGTAGACTATATTGTGACTCCCTTCACAAAGAGTACAACATAAATACTCTCTGGGGTCTGTGTACTCTTTGAAAATGAAAGAATAATGTCATTAATAACTAATCTAATATCTTGTACTGCCAATTATCTTTGCTCCATTTTCTTTGCTCCACAAATCATGAAACAGTGACCAGGGTGGTGTGAACTGTAGGTTTGAGTCAGTGCACTGGTTATAGGTGACCGAGCGAACTGGACACTGGCAGTGTGAGCCATCTGCCCTTCTCAGCACTGCCACATCTTAATTGAAACATGTTACTGTCATACAAGACAAGGAGGTGGGGTGGCAGGGGATAAAAAAGGCTACACGAAAGGATGAGGGTGGAAAATTGATGGAAGGAGAAAAGGGATTCAGAGTCTTTGGCAGAAAGGAAAGAAAAATAAAGAGCAGACAGAGTGATGGAAATGAATCTTTGGTTTCTAAAGGTAGGGATCATTGGAGAGGGGGTCGAGGGGAGGAGGGTGAGAAAAATTGAGGATGGGGCAAGTGGGAGGAGGGGAAGAAAGAAAGAGAGGTTGTCAGAGGGTGGAGAAAAAGGATCATGGGTAAAGGAGGATGCAGGAGACAAGAAAGTGAAACAGATGATGAAGAGATGGAATGATGGAGAGATTGACATAGAGACATGGTGTGAGAGAGGTGTACATGAGTTGGTAGTGTTGAGGGTAGTGCGTCACTCCCAACAGTGCAGAGGAAGAGCAGCATAGCAGTTAATAGGGTAGAAAAGGCTGGAGGCTGTTAACTCTCTGAAATGTTCATTTTAAACTCCTTTTTTTCTAGCTTTATTCCATTCACTCCTCCACCTCTCTCTCACCTTCTATATGTCTCTCTTTCTTTCTCTCTCTCTCACTCTGTAACAGTCACACTCCCTCCCTGGGCTGTGTGGTAATGATAGCTATTTGAGTGTCATCAGAGGAGCAGGGTAATGGGCTCTAAAGCACCATTTCAGAGTGAACCTGGCAGGACTGGCCTCCCTAAAACATCTGCTTGCCTATCAAGAGCCACTGCTGTTGCAGCCACACCACACATACATACACATCACAACATATGACCACTCTGCACCATGCTGGATCAGGTCTAGGTAATGGGCCATGGCAATGCACTTGGTGCAGAACATCAACAAATAGAACATTGTTGGTAATAATTTAGTTGTAGTAGTCTGTTGTGTTGGGGGTGGGGGGGATGGGGGGATGGGGGGGGGAAATAGGACTGAGAGGTTCACAACTCCAAGGGCTAATGTTCCTTATTGTAGAACAAAACCTCAAGTTGTTGTCTTTGTACTCACGGCAGTAACTAAATACTTTGTATCCTATGAGTGTATTAGTCAGTCTACTCTAATTTAGTTTGTGTGGTTCCTGTTATTGTGGCCTTATGACAGTCAAAGGGCTTCACTTATAGTATAATATAGATGAGATAGTAATATAATCCCTTAAACTGCCGACTTAAAACCTGCCAACAGATCCAGGCTCATTCTTCACTCTCATAACTCAATTTTTTTCCAACAGTAGTTTTACTGTAATTACTAAATAATTCATAGTAGTAACTAAATAATATGCTTTATAAGGAATAACTAACTGAACTGTTCAGGGTAAATATTAATCTCACTTAATATTTGTTTAAACTTTCCTGGGTCTGTATTTTATATATATATATATATATATATATATATATATATATATATATATATATATATATATATATATATATATATATATATATAAACACATACTAATTTCCATTTCATTTTATAGGATGGGTGAAATATCTTATACAGCCAATACAGCTTTAAGTCAGTGACAAAATTACTAAATGTAGCCAAATGGAGAGAGATTGTATCTACTCCTCTCAACTCCTATAACTCTACTGTCCTCTAGTGGTTTTATCTAGTACATGCTTGAGCCGATTTTGTACTCTACAATACAATTCATACAGCATTATAATACCATAGACCTGTGTCTCAAATATTTGGCAGTGACAGTCAACAAAATTACATGAAAGTATACTACTTTTAATTCAGATAACATCATATTTTATAATGTAGCTTGAATGCTTATATGTTTTAAATGTCATATGGAAGTTCAGAAAAGTAGACTCTTTCATAATGTTATGCATTAGATCTAATAAATGCTAATAAGAGCTCTAACAAAATGTTTAGGCATTGTGCCTGGTGGTGTGTACAGACTGTGTAATCTGGCTTATAGGTCACAGTAGCCTATTTGTCAAATAAGGTCTGTCAAGCTCGTCTTGGTTTAACCCACACCATTAACAAAATCTCCATCCATTCAAAAGAGAAAAATGTTAACACATGAGCAAGCCATGGACACCACAAGGCACTTCACCATTAAATGGCTGTATTAGGTTTTGGAGGCAATGTGTAAACAATATTGAGTGGCTTTCCCATAGTTTACTGATAGATGTTAAACACGGGTTATATGATTGGAAACCTGGTATTTGCCTGTATGCATATGGCTCAGTCTTATTCATGCACCCGAAGTGAGTCGCTGTCAGATAGAACGTCCTGTAATCAAGACAAACTAGAGAAGAGAGGATGGAGTGGAGGGCTGTTAGTGGATTAGAACAAGCTAATAATGTACTAGGATAATTGAAAGGACGATTAAAGGTCCACTCAAATATACCATCGTTTTTTCCCCTGAACTATATGTTTGGGATTTTAAATTGATGGACAGTATTGTCCCTCCAGACCATGCAAGAAGTATATTAGCAATTTATTGATTCTGGAAGAGAAATAAGTATAGACACATAATATTTATTTAAAACGAAAAACACATTTCACTTTCTGCATTTTAGTTATCTTTGAATTCTCCTTCTTTATCATGCAAAATGTGCGCACACACATATACATAAAGCCCTTCTAACCAAGAACCACGGAGCTTGAAATCAGAGAAGGCATGTAACTCTATATCAAGTGTATGCTGGAAAACTGATCACATACTCAAGCCACCAGGGAGGGCTCTGGTTACCCAGCTTTCTGTCCAATCACCATCAGCAAAGAGTTGGAGACAGGGGAACATAATAAAAACACAGGAACCACAGACAGGGTGGATTACAGAGCCTCAAACGTGTCTCTGGAATAAGAATAGCAAGAAGGAAAGAATGGAAAAAAGAAATATTAATAGAGAAAAGAAGAAGAAAGCGTCAAGGGGTGGCAGGTAATACATATTGCAAGAATGGTTACATCATTTGGGCTGAGTGACAACAAAATTGCCAGGTCATCTTCGTGAGGACTTACAAAAGGTCTGCCTGTTCAAAGATTTCCAAGATGCCTCTATTTAAGGACCAACTTAAGACTGGTTTGAAAACTAGGATGTGAATAAATAAGAAGGCCTGCAAAGAGGAAAAGGACAGGAATAAATCAAGCAGACAGGAAAGAAGTGTTGAGTAGTTACACTGTTCTGTATGGCCCCAGACCATGTCTCTTTAGGATTCAGTAATCCCACAAGTGATTGCTGGTAGGACAAACAGGATAAGGTTGGTGAATGCATTGAGAAACAGTACGAGAGATGGAGAGAAGGAATGGAAGGGAGTGAGTGAGTCAAGAAGAAAAGGAACTGGTGGGATCAAGGTGACGTCAGCAGCTCACTGGATTGAGGTATTGAGTCCTGCTGATTTTAATCTGAGCTGATTAGGAAACAGAAAAACAGAGCCTTGGTAAGCTCTCTAGGGAGAAAGACTACATGAGCAGTCTTTTTTTTTTTTTTAAGGAAGAGACACAACGGACTTTATCAAATCACCAAAAGAAAACTCAAATAACCAACAACCAAATTAATAAGAAAAGGAGATATATATACATATATATATATATATAAGAACAAAGTAAGTTACAAACAAACAATAGATTGTTTAGGAGGATTTTGTAAACTTCATGCTTGAGAATTAGCTTTTTATTGACAAACTAGTCAAGACAGGGAGGAGAGGTATTTATTTTGCTAATTGGTTTCATCTCTGGACTCGTATTACTCTGTTGCTTTCACCGGGGTTCTACGCCACAATGCCTATAAATGGCAATAAAGCCCTCAAGCTTCAGTTTGGGCTGATTAATTATGAAAACCGCTACCTGACAGCAGAGGCTTTTGGATTCAAAGTGAATGCTTCAGCTCCAAGTCTCAAGAAGAAGCAGATCTGGACACTTGAGCAAGATGAGATTGACGGCCAAGTGGTGTACTTGCAGAGCCACCTGGGCCGCTACCTGGCTTCTGACAAAGATGGCAAGGTGAGTTGTGAAGCTGAGACAAGGGAGAATGTCTGCAGATTCATAATTGTGGCGCAGTCAGATGGCCGCTGGGCCTTGCAGTCTGAGCCACACCTGCGCTTCTTTGGAGGGTCGAAAGACCACCTATCCTGCTTTGCTCAGACCATTGGTGAAGCAGAGCTCTGGACTATGCACCTGGCCCTTCACCCACAAGCCAACTTGCTAAGCGTGGCCCGCAAGCGTTATGCTCATCTGTCTGCACCTGACAGTGAAATAGCTGTGGACAGCAACATTCCATGGGGTGTTGATGCTCTTTTAACTCTAGTTTATGTGGATGGCAAGTACTGCCTAAAGACCAGTGATAGCCGCTTCTTAAGCAATGATGGGAAACTGTTGTTTGAAAATGGCCGTGGAACTGTATACACATTGGAGCTGAAATCAGGCAAGTTAGCCTTTAAGGACTGCGAAGGAAAGTACTTAAGCCCAATGGGACCAACAGGTACCCTACGCTCAGGACGCTGCTCCAAACCAGGCAAGGATGAGTTGTTTGACCTAGAGGAGAGTCATCCACAGGTGGTGTTTCAAGCTGCCAATAACAGATTTGTCTCTATTCGACAAGGTAAGTTGTGCTGGCTGCATTCTAGTTGTATGTATTAGGGATTAGTATTAGGTAATCAAATACTAATACATTATTTGGAATGAAAAGATAATGTGTTCTAAAAAGCCACAAATACAGATATGAATAGGAGGTGCACTATTTGTTTGTTTGTTTGTTTGTTTGTTTGTTTGTTTGTTTTAAAGCTTACCAACACAGGAAATCTGGTTGAGACTAGAAGGGAATCAGGAGGTTATTACTTTAATGTTATGTACTTTAATTGGGTAGTAGTTTGTTTATATTTTGGGAAATTGTGAACCAACTAAATTATTTAGAAACAATTGCAAGCAGGTACAAATATAAATAATAAATAAGTGAGCAGGATTAAAAAAATTGAGGAACTGTTATAACCAGAATTAACAGACCATGCTGACAGTGCTGGCATTTCTACCTCTGGGTTTTTGTTTTTGTTTTTCAGTGTTTCTGGTGGGTGTTTGAAGTTGAAGTTGAAGTGAAGTTAAACAGAAAACTAACTTTTATTAATTTGCTGCCTTGTCAGTGATCTTTCCAAACTTGTTAGTGATATTAGCACATTTATAGAAGGGATTTATTTATAATTGCACTATCCGTTGTTACCCATATGAGGATGGGTTCCCTTTTGACTCTCAAGGTTTCTTCCTCATATCGTCTCAGGGAGTTTTTCCTTGCCACCATCGCCTCTGGCTTGCTCATTAGGGATAAATTCATACATTTAAAATCTATATCCTGAATGTATATAATTCTGTAAAGCTGCTTTGGGACAATGTCCATTGTTAAAAACACTATACAAATAAAACTGAATTGAAATGAATTGAATACGACAGAGTTCATTACCACAGCCACCATCAGCTGATCAACCTATTGGGTAACTGAGACTAGAGTACTTTAAAGAAGGTTATCCATTAGTTATATCCAGTACAGGCTAGCTACATGCATTAAGCCATCTTGGGGTAATTTGTCTTTTAAAAATAGGAATTCTAGAAGGGTTTTTCACTTTCTCTCTTTAAGTCATTTATGGCTAAATCAATGTTTGCTTATATGCTTTTGCTTTATGTTTTTATTTCTTTAGTCTTACTGTTATGCCATGAAACAAATAGTCATAGCAAAGACTGTAGCATCCAGCAAAACAGATGCCTGGAATCAACAAGTAAAGAAAATTGAGCGCTTAACACAAAAACAATTAAAATGTGAAATGATTATTTTTGTGAAGACAAATGTCTACCTTTGGACATTATAATTGGCAGCACAGTTGGAATTATAATTATTTAACTATTGGTAACTACACAGGGAAATGCATTATATTAAATGCATTATATTAAATGCATTATTAAATAAACGTTAGCCAAACTAAGATTTGTGCCTCAAATATTTAACATGTTGGGAAAGTTAAGGTTAAGGTTTGGGTTGGGGTGAGTCAAACCCTCTTCTACAACTTCATTCATAAATAAAAAATACAGAACCCAAAAACACTGTCTTTGTTCTTTTGAATCTGCACATTTTAATGATAAATGATGTAATTCAGATATTTTTACTCAAGCCTCATTGTTGATTTTTTCTATTTTTCTACGATCACAACTTTGAACATGTGAGGTAGATAACTGAGTAACTGTCAGGCTTCACCACCCAATTCTCCCACACAAAGAATAATTTAGTTTAGTCACCTACTTCTAGTTAAATAATGTACATGGGCTATAAGCAATTTTTTCAGGTGTTTTTGTCAGGTGTTTTTATCCGCTTTGTCTTGATTGTAGAACGCAGTGCCTGAGGTAGTGTTGAAATAGCACAGGTTTTATTGGTATAGTGAACAAATGGCAAGCAGATGAGTACAGAAATTACCATCACTGATTCAAAGTTAGAATTAGTATACCATCCTGAAGCTGTTCTTTGTATGCCTTCCACACACAAAGTGAATACAGTTTTCTTTCGTGGCCTTTAAAAGTATTACTAACATGATCTCTGAAAGTGCATAATTGATAGACTTCTTTTTCTCTGTGCTACTCAAATCATTTTATGATCCTCAATCATATTGTATTATGTTTCCTCACTGTACATGCCAGTTTTATGAATATTTCAGAATGCATGGTTTTAGAGAACAGAAATGAATCAAGAAGAATAATACTAAATCTTCTTAGCAAGCATTTTTTAGAAATAAATAAATCACCACATTAGTGTAAGGCAAATGTTGCAGTTTCATGAATTGCAATGATATTATAAAGCTGTTGGGGGTGGGGGGGTGAGCTTGACCTTACCAATATAATTTACTGCAACTGTCTCTTCAGCTGGGCATTGCTTTATTGTTTGGCCAGATGCTGCTGTTTTATATTCGCTGGCTAAGTAAACTGATAGCAAGCACGCTGCACATTTTTTGTTTTCCTCTTTGATCAGGCATCTACGTTGACTTGCTTGTTGCAGCAATAGTGTAACGTATACTTTGCATGCTGCAATGGTTTCTACTATCTCCAGCACAGTGTTCCTGGTAAGCACTTTGAGCCACCTGCAGTAAATAAATTACTGTAGCAACTCATTGGCTCTGAATATGCATTGTAGGGAACAGAATATGATTCCATTCTTTCTAATTCACATACAGAAAGACACATACTTGCTCACACATTTTCACAGAACAATGGTATCACTTTCCCTTTTTCATTGGCAGTAGGATGATGATCATGGACACACAGTAATAGATAAAGACCTGCACATGCGGACACACACAAAGATGCAGACACTCACATACAGACACCCGACAGCGGCAAGGTGCAATAAATAATTGAGTGGACAGGGTCATTTCAATGATGGTGGAGTCAGTTTTCAGAAATACAAGCCTTTCACTGCTTTTCTTTATCTGGGGACCATGCTATAAGAAAGGCCACATAAGGGAGGCAAATCAGAGAATCCTCAGGGAGAGCTGGTCTTCTAGGCAGACAGGCAAAAAACCAATATGGAAGGAAAGGCAATGGAGACTGTGATTGTGTGCTATATTAAATAGAGGCTAGAATGAGCAAACACATAATTAAATGTTGGAGGGGAAAGCTAAATGTTGGAGGGGAAAGCTGAATCATAATGGATACTAGTCATTGTGTCTCTTGTTTACTTATAGTTTACAAAGTGACTTTTTTGATCCTTTGTCTGGCCATGGCTTCCTCAACCCATCAACCACATGTTAAGACAGCTATGTAACTCATGTGTGTGTTTTTCTCTCTACTAGGATCAAATTTTCAGCAATTTCTGATTCTAGCATCTAAACAGGTTACAGTGCCTTGCTCATACTACTTTTGCAGAATATTTTTTTTTTGAGAGTGCAATAAACTATCCTAATTGTTTACACAATTTGTTCATGATTAGAAATATACACCTGATTAATGCAACAAAATTCTGGTGGATACATAATTAAGGGCTGTTAAATATCACTTTCATGTTCCTGAACAATCAAATCTGAAAACAACTTCACAAACTGTAATTTCTTCTTTTGAAATATTGACAATGAATACAAATTCTATGTTGTGAAAAATGAGGCAGAGATGCATCGGCAAAGTTTAGATGTTTTGGTAGTGAGAAGGAAATAGAGAGAGAGAGAGAGAGAGAGAGAGAGAGAGAGAGAGAGAGAGAGAGAGAGAGAGAGAGAGAGAGAGAATGGTGCACAGCAGATGGAGTAGTTGTAGCTAATGGAAAAGAAGCATCTCTATCCATCTACTGCATATTCATCCCATACAAAAAGCAATTAAGCAAAGTAATTCTGCTAATGGATGCAGCATTTCATTTCTCCCAGAGAGTCTGTGCATGATGAAGGAAGGCCAAGATGACTTCCGACAAGTCCTCCAATCAGCACTGCAGGTCTGGGGTTCATTAAGCCCTGGGTGCCTCACTCTAGGATGCAATACAAACTCAGATGATCTTGTAATCAATAATCTGAAGTGACATTGGGCGGCTGTTACCCAAAACCATTTCTCTGATCACTCGGAAGAAATTTGCTGGGATTGGAGACTTATTAGTATGTGTTGGATTGTAACCAAGATTAGGAGGAAGTGGATTTGTGGGTGGCAGGGAGCTTATTCACTAAAATAGACAAATATGGCACACACTCTAGTGGGCAAATCTGTTTTCAATGTCCTGTACCACATTCAGGCATCATAAAAGTGAAAAACAGATGGACAGGTCAAGCATAAAGGATGAGACATGCTGGTTGTATGTTCATGGTCTAGATAGTTCTCTACTATCTATGCTATAAGCAAAGGAGAACAGACAAAATGAAGAAGGGTACTTGGCAATTGGTGAACCACAAGATAATTTCCATTCATAATTCATCTCTTGGTAAATGTCTTTGATACCAGTAACCACTCTAGCAGTGGACTGACGATTCCTAAGTGCACTACCACAAGGATGCCTGTCCAGAGGATGGACTCCATACAGTTGTTGATTCAGGCTCTGGTCTGGATATATAAATGAACAAACTCTACAATGTATGGTCGCTATTCGAATCACATAATTTAATCAAGTTGATGTCTAACAAGATCCACATATACTGTTCTACCTGCCCTAGTTTGCAGAAGGCTCTCTCGCTCTGTCTCAGTATCTTTGGGTACTGTTACATCCCCCAGAAAAGGGTTAGTAAATTGAGAGGGAGTATTCTGTGATGGGCCTGAGGTCATTCTGAAGCGTGCAGGATTGAGCTTTGTGGTCATCACATTGTGAAGGAGAACTGATCAAACGAGTAGATAAGGGGAGAGTCCAGTCACAGCTGGGCTCGCACTTTCTATCTGATGTACAAAAGTAAAGCAGAATCAGACATGAAATTGGAAAATGAAGTGTAACGGGACACTGTGATGAACGGTCTGCAGTGAAATGATCGAAAAGATCAAAAAACTTTTCGCTCAGATATCATTCTAAGCTGGGTTGTGGTTGAAACAAGCAACCCATGATAAATATGATAAACAAGCAATCCATGTTCTATGTGCTGGCAGAAATTATAACATAAATTCCTAATTTTAACAGCCTGCATGATATAATAATGATTGATGATACATTGCTAGGCAACAGTTATACAGAAAGCAGCATACACACATACATGAAACTTTGTAAAATTGTGAATTGTGAAAAGGCATTCCATGGGTGAGCGATGGATGCCCGCAGGTTGTGCTGATAGCCCTGGTTTCTGTCCCAGCATGTCTCAGAAAGCCTGCTGTGTCCCATCAAAACACAGGCATCGCTTCAGTCTCCTTCTTTCTTTTCTATGCTGCTTGGGAACCTGAGCGTCAGAGCTGAAGGATTGTACATACGCCACTCAAAGCTGCTTACTGGGCCCCACGGTGCAGCTTTGCATTTCTCTACAGACGGCATTATGGGAGCACAGAATGAGAAGAGCGGGGGAGGGTTGAAGAGTGGAGGGGTAAGGTTCAAGATCTGGGCTGTTAAAGGATTAAGGAAATAATCAAGGGATATTTTAGGATGCATCTACTTTGGGCATGAGCAATTACAATCTATCTAGGGCATTTTGACCAAAGTCTTTTGTTTCTCAATAGAATAAAAGCAGAAAACCATTGTGCAACAAGGTCTCAAGTCCATTTTAATGTGTAGATCTTGTGAAAAAAGCAAGTAACAAAAGCCCATAAGCAAAATGATATGAAGCTCCTAATGGGCTGTGTGGAATAAATACACTTACATATTTTTGCATGTATATGAGTATATATTTGTGGACACTGCTTTTAATAAATGAACTTTTTCTTTGCAAATCCTGCATGAACCAGGTTCATTTAAAGGAAAACTACTTGTGACGACATTGTAAAAGTAATATATTAGATGTGAAAACTTTTTGTCAGAGATTATTTAAAAATATTTACATTATTCAACCTATTTCTATACATTTTTACCTTTATTATCAAGTCTAATCATTTTACTGTATTGGCAGGTAATTTTACTCCTTGATAAAAGTTAAATTATCTGTTAATGGAATACAAATTAGCAAAATGTAGAAGTAGGTTGAATAATTTCATAATTGTTTTGAGACAGAGAAATACTATACTATTACTAAATACTACTACATACTATTTATAGTGTCTACAGTTGCAATGTTTTTACTCCTTGGAGAGCAGCTTGATTAGAATAAGGGTGGATGACCGGACAGGTCATTCCAGACAACACTGCATCCTTCTTCTATGAATATCTCTTGCAGAGCTTGTTTTTAGGGTCATTGGAAACATTACTTCAAAATGTTTTTAAAAGTAAAAAAAATTCCCAAACTTTTAATGGGGAATGTAAATTCTTATGTGTTTCACATTTTTACATTACTAAGGTTTCCTAACAAGTGTCCTCACTTGCATGTCACTGAGATGAGTAATAACTTGATGAACTTCCATGATATACTGTAACTCTTGGGTTAACTGACACTGAAACATATCATGAAACAGCAAGGCTTCTAAATGTGCCATGGTCATTCATATGTGTTATAGGTAATAAAAGTTCATTCATACATTAGAAATAAATTTTTTTTTTAAAAAAGAAAAAAAAAGTGGACATCAATTAGAAACAGTCGAGAAGCAACAAGCAACATAACTTCATGAACCACAGATATTTCACACACATGACACAGCTAAAGAAAATAGGTAAATAGAAGTATGAATATAAAAGTATTTTATATTGTCAGTTATGTGTTTCTTTTAAGTCATTATAGAGCTACTGAAATTTATGTCAGCATGAGGTAACATATCTGTGGATTTCTGTTTCTATTTATTGTATCACATTTAGTTATGTGAGATAACATAACTTTGAATTGTTATAATGAAAACCAAAATTATGGCAAATTAATCTGCTTTCTCAGAATTAAAACACTAGAGGATAGATCAAGAGTGATGAAAAATCAAATTGCAGACAAAAATAATATGTGTAATAGTGTTGTGTATTGTCTGTGAAATAGTAGATACATTGATTATGGCATTGATGTACTTGTGAATAATAGAAAACTTCAATCATTAGGTAAAGTTGTTTGTCATATGTTTTTGTCACAGGGGTGAACATCTCCGCAAATCAGGATGATGAAACAGACATGGAGACTTTTCAGATGGAGATTGATAAAGAAAGTAAAAAGTGCAAATTCAGGACAAATGAAGGCAACTACTGGATGCTTGTAGCTCATGGAGGCGTCCAGTCCACAGCCAAAGAAGTGTAAGTCTGACCATTATTATTAAAAACTGCCCCCAACTACATCTTTTACAAGCAGTCTGCTGTCAGTCAGTCCTGTCTCCTGGCATCAGTGTCAGTTATTACTCATTTACAACTGTTTGAAATATTATTATTATTGCTGTTGTTTTATTGCATGAGAAGAGTTACCCTTGATCTTATAGTTCCAATATTGTTATATGTATCATATTCAGCCCTGAAATCACTATTCGGACTGGTCAGATAGTGATTAATTGTCTATAAAAGCAAGACTCAGACTAGTTCTGTCTGTAAGGCAACTCACAGGTTTGTTTGGCAGACACTCCAGATAAACTGATCTAAAAAATTATGTGTAATCATTGAAGGAGTCTCCAGTGTCAGCACTTTTTACCAGTCAAAGGTAATGCTGTTTCTTCAAGTTTTGTGACATGGGTAATTCTTCAGGAGAGAGGTCTTGGGGCGGCTGTGGCTCAGGTGATAGAGTGGGTTATCCACAAATCGCAGGTTTGGCAGCTCAATCCCCGGCCCACACGCCTCCACATGCTGAAGTGTCCTTGGGCAAGACACTGAACCCTAAGTTGCTCTCATTGGCCGGCTAGCTCCTTGGTGCACACATTGGTGTGTGAATGGGTGAATGAGAAACAGTGTAAAGTGCTTTGTCGAACTGCTAAGGTTAAAAAGGCACTATATAAGTGCAGACCATTTACCATTTCTCAGTAACATGACAAGCTGAAATTTTTTTTTTGTTTGTTTTATAATAATTTTATATAACTTTTTAACAAAAGTGATAATAGGAACTAATTTGTTTTGTGGACATTTCACAACATTAAACGTAGCTATAAACAAAAAAAAGTATGCTGTGTCTTTCTTCAATAATAAACTTTTTTTACTTTTGGCAAATTGTTGTGGTATAAGTGGAATAAAACATGGGGACATGCTGTAATTGTAAAATAATCAACTTCATGGTGGTATCACACCACCACAATCACTAATTATTTTTGTGTAACAGCATGTGTTTTATTCCTTACATACCATTTCCAATAATTGCCCCTAAATGTAAAATAGACCAAGTTTATTTCTTTCTCTGCCTTTGCAGAAGTGCCAACACCATGTTTGATATTGTGTGGCTTGGACGGCATGTGGCACTACAAGCTAGCAATGGGAAATATGTATGCACCAAAAAGAATGGACAACTTGCTGCAGTTAGTGACTCAATAGGTGGGTGCTGGCATATACCAAAACAAATCTGTAGCAGATCCAATAAATTGCACTCAGACATGTTCATGTTGTTATTAAGTCATGTTAACATATCCTAACATGTTATTCCCTTTGAACTTCAACTGAAACAATGAATTTCTCTTTTCATCATGACTCTTCATGAATCTCTTCATGCCTTTCACAGGTGAGGATGAACAGTTCATTCTGAAGCTGATCAACAGGCCCATCCTAATTCTCCGGGGCGAGAATGGATATGTGTGCCATCACAAAAACTCTAACACACTAGATGCAAACCGCTCAGTTTATGACATCTTCACATTACAATTCAGTGAAGGGGCATACCATATTAAAGGTGAATGTTTGATTTATTTGACACAGTGAAGTCAAAAGTACTGTAATTATTTATCTCAAATCTTTTGGCAGATTTTCTATCCACTAAAGATTTAAGTATAAATTTGAGTATTCATTTTTGGATACTATTATATTGAAAATGCAGGGTTCGAACTTACACTCGTTGTCAATCTAGTTTTCAGACAATTTTCATGTGTGACAGATATGACTCTTACAGGTGCAGGAGGGCGGTTCTGGTATGTGTCCAGCACTGGCTTGGTGTGTTCAGATGGAGACACACCTGAAGACTTCTGCTTTGAGTTCTTGGAGCATGGCCGCATTGGGATAAAGGGCAAAAATGGCAAATACCTACGTGGAGACCAGGGCGGCACATTGAAATGTGATGGAGAAACTGCAGATAGCTCATCTCTCTGGGAATATTGACACCTAGTGGTCATTTTAAGGACATTCTATCTCCTGCCTCTTAAAAACCTTGTTTTGGGTTATTATGGGGTTCAGGAGTATTTTTAAACATTGATTGTTGGAATAATACACATGTGGGCTATAACAGATGTTTTCTTTGTATATTAGCATATGTCAATACTTTCTCAATAACTAAATGCTAATCTTCCAGATTTTGACTGCGATAGATAGTAAACCAAAGACTTTTAAAATGAAAAATTAAGTTTTTAAGTTATTCTTAATATTTCTGAAATATAAAGTATTAAGTAGCTTAATGTAGCTTTTTACCCTACATTTACACACTACATGTTGTTGATTTGTAGCACTGTTTAATAATTACCTTTCCCAAAAGTTTGTACAGTCTTAAAATCTTACAAAGTCCTAAGTTGGTATATGCCAAAGGGCCTTAACCAATATTCCTCTATGGGCTTATTTGCCTTCATTATTATTTTTTAATTCTTGCCAATCCTTAAACAAGGAGTAGTGTAAGTACTGCTGTTGCAAAGTGCTGCGTATGGTGTAGCACTCACACGAAAATGGTTTCGTTAAAGGGCTTGTCATATTTTTACTAAAAATATCATGATTAAATTGCTACAGATAAAGCTCGAAATGATTACTTCCATCAACCATCTGGTCTTTCATCCTGTAACTATATTTAAGATTTCTGTAACTGTATGTCATCTCTGTTTTTCCCCTCTGATTAGGAAAGAATAAAAAGCTCTGTCTGTGATTTGAGTGGATTTCATAAGTTGTTAGTACAATTTGGCAACTTAATGTAGCTTTAAGATAATGAATATTACAATATCCCTTTTAAAAAGATTATATTATTAAACTATGATAGGTTTTTCCAACTAAAATTTCTCAGTCAAATATTATTTAGCTATGTCTCTATTTCCAAGGAGAATTGGACATCAAGATGCACAAGTATGTCAGCTGTACATTTCGATACTTGATAGTTATTTTTCTTTCTTTTTGTGTGTCTTCTTTTTATGTCAGTGATTTTTAACTCGTCTCCACAGTAATCCACAAGTGAACATTTAAGGCTTCAATATCTTGCCAGTTTGGTAATTTTTTCTCAGTCCGATATATACGGTGTCAATTCAGTGGGTTTTTTTATTTTTTGGTTGTTTGTTTGTTTTTGTGTTGTATTTATTTATTATTTTTATTTATTAGAAGGCCTTAATTATCTATATCTTTACGGACGTCACCTGGACGAATTTGCAGCAGCTCCACTAGATGTCGCTTTGTCCTGCAGTGTTTCTGCGCATGCGTGTCATATGTCTTCGCTTAACCAATGAAATCGTGCGCTCGGAAATTTAAACTTTACCAACTGACCTTCATCGTGTTGAGAGACAAAAGGCGTTAAGTTATTTAGCTACTTCGTAAATATGGACCATATTAACGACGAGCCGACAACGTTTTATTTTTATGAAAACAGGCTTTCAACCTTTGATGCTTGGCCATTTCAGGAAGACTGCGTTTGTACTCCTGAGAACGTAAGTAACAACACAACAACAAATCTGAAGGGTTAAACTGATAGGCTTACCCGTAACTTACTATTTATTTATGAATATACCAATGTTGTTGTTTTTGTTTGCTTGTTTGTTTTAAGATATTTTTAATATAAGATATGTTTTGGAAGGAGTGTACATGAAGGTTTAAAGTTCTTCCTGTTGTAGATGGCTAAAGCAGGATTCATTCACGTGCCCTCTGAGAACAGCCCTGATATTGCGCAGTGCTTCTTCTGTCTTAAAGAACTGGAAGGCTGGGAACCAGAAGATGATCCTGAGTGAGTACTACTACACCTTTCACAATTTCTTGCACCGGCAAAGTGACCATTATGGTAATAATCTTGATATCGCGATAAATGATTTGCAGAATATCTTATGTAGTGACTGTGCTTTTGTATTGCTGACCATTTCCGGTGTTACTCAACCTTTGTACCAAATATGTTTCGGTTTTTTTGGTTTGTTTGTTTTTTTAAATGACTTTAGACATCCAATAAAACTAAAAACTCTTAAGTCTGCTGAAAGTATGAAAGTAAAAGCAGGGCTACAAGAAAGAATGCAAAAAAGATCCTTTCTGCCCTAAATGGCACACTCTGACGAGAACCCGAAGATTTTCTCACAGATTGTCATTGCTGGCAAACAATTAATCCCCCCCCCCTTTTTTTTCCCCAGGGGTCCAAAGATTATTAGGAGATTTCTTAAATGCAAAAGAGTCCCCCCCCCCCCTTTTTTTTTTTGGTTTGTTGCAATCCTTCATTTTTAGTTTGATGTTGCACTTTTTTATGTACCTTGGTGATCTGCCTAGTGCTGTCTAAGTCAGAAAAACAGTCCTCTTATAATTTCCAAAATCCAAAAGATTATAGAGTAACGGATCTGTTTTGAAATTTAGCTAGTAAAAAAAAAAATAGATTTTTGTTCCTAAATGTACTGAGTAAAATTTCGAACTAAAATGGGGGGGGAAATTAACAGATACTTCCCACCTCTGTACTAGTGTAAAGGTTTCCACATACTTTGCCATAACATTTAAGAAAAAGTGTAGGTATAAAGAGCTTATTTGCATGTTATGTCAGATACTGAAGTCAGATTTCTGTCTAACTAATCTGAGACATGTGTGTGTAAATGCATGTGATTTAAACTTTTTGTTTTTGATGCAGACCTAAATATGAAGACATCATTCTGCATGTAGTTCTTGCTTTTAATATATTCTCTTTTTTTTCCTTTTTTTATTTAGAAAGGAGCATAAAGTACATTCACCCAGCTGCAATTTTATTACATTGAAGAAGTCTGTAGAGAGTCTGACTGTGGAGGAGTTTCTCAGGCTTCAGAAAGAGAGGCAGAAATGTATTATTGTAAGTATTAATGTACGGCTAAACTCACCTTGCCTGTTCCTAGAAAAGGAAAAATATCAGTTGTGCTAGAAACTAATCCTTGGTCCAAAAAGCAGCCAACTACATGAAGTTTTTTTTGTTTCAAATATTTGGGTTAATGTTCTGTCTTAATGATAATTATTACGTATGTATAACTATTATATGTATAGCTATGTAATATTGTGCCATGTGGTATTTACATCACATTTTTCCACTATGTACACTACACCTTTTTAAGATGTTATGCAAAATGGCTCCTGTATTGGTGAAGCTTTGGCAAAAACACCGCTAAACCACCTTGTTCAATACCACATTTGTACATTTAAAGTGGCAGACTATAGTTTAAGAACAGTGTCGACTCCTCAGAAAAAGTGTCCATCAGGAAGAAAAAAGCTATTGCAAGCTGCTCACAAAATACAGAGAAACACAAACATTACTATCTACACAAACTACAAAAAAACACAACAGTTAGTCACAGTAATTCTGGATAATGATACAAATTACTGAACAAGGATAAATCAGCTGACAATTGTCTATTATTCACTAGCTTCCCACCAAATTAGAAAGCCATTCATCAAGAAAAAAAGCTAAAACTCCATCAGTCCTGAGTCATTTTTCGTCTTCCTGGTTTTTGTTCACTGTTGTTCTCTTACTATCTTCCCTGATTGGCTGCTGACTCATGAGCACATCATATTTCCTGCCTGTGTCACCCCTACATCCCTGCTGTGATACAAAAAACCTATGCAGATTTAAAGTAAAATGGAGTTTAAATTAATCCTGCTTATTTTTAATAGAAAAAGATGTGTGGCCAGTCCATTGACAAATTTGAAGAGGCTGTGAAGTTGAAAAGAGGACAGATCATCCAGTCTGCCATGGGTGAAGAATGAAGATAATAAAGATTTCATTGCTATTATTGCTTTTCACAAGACACATTATTTTCCAGTTGTCCTTAATTTGATCTCTTTCAGGTAATTGACTCGTTTCGAATAGGTGGAGTTTGTATATATGTGTATAGCCTGTCTCTGTAGACTTTATTTGGACTGGACACTGAAATGTTTGTATCAGTTTGGGAATTTTTACATTCTCTCTAGGGAATAAAACTTGAATTTAAAAATCATGGCTGACTTGAGTCATTTAAAATCATATCATTGTGCGTAAGTACTTTTCCTAATCAAAATTTACATCTTTGCGTATCAAGTCTGAGTTATTATAAAGGGAGCTGCATAAGAACTGACTGAATGTGTGTGTTTTATTGTTGTGTGCTTTGTGCTATGGTGCGTCAGTGGTTATGGTAGGCTTTTGGGACCAAAACCCGAGCTAAAGTGTAATTTGTGATTACACACAAATATTTTGAATCAACACTAAGTTTGTGTTTTCTGGTCCTTTCGATTTGTTGCTAGGGAAACCTTGATGTATTACCAGCACCTACTGGTGTGATGATATTACTCAAATAATTGTTTGAGAATATATTCTGAACCATATACACTATGACCATAAGTTTGTGGACACCTGCCAATCACACCCATATTTGTCCCTTCCCCAATCTGCTGCCACAAAGTTGGAAGCACATAATTGTATAGCATGTCTTTGTATCCAGTATCTTTAAGATTTCCCTTCTTTGGAATTAAGAGGCCCAAACATGTTCCAGCATGACAGTGTCCCTGTGTGCAAAGTGATGTCCAGGAAGACATTGCTAAGTTTGGTGTGGAAGACCTCGAGTGTCCTCAACCCCACCAAACACCTTTGGGATGAACTGGAATGCCCACAGACCCAACATGAGTATCTGACTTGACTAATGCTCTTGCGGTTGAATGGGCACAAATTCCCAAATCACATTCCAAAATATAGCATAAAGTTTTCCCAGACGATTAGAAGCAATTCTAGCACCGAAGGGAGTACAAACTCTGGAACGTTCAACAAGCACATACATTTACGGCATTTGGCAGACGCCCTTATCCAGAGCGACTTACATTTATCTCATTTATACATCTGAGCAGTTGAGGGCCTTGTTCAGGGGCCCAACAGTAGCAGCTTGGCAGTGCTGGGGTTTGAACTCATGACCTCCAAATCAGTAGCCCAACGTCTTAACCACTGAGCTACCACTGCCCTGAGTATGATGGCTAAGTGCCCACATACTTTTGGCTATATATTGTGTTTTTGGAATAAGTTGGTCATGAGAATGAATACACTGTATTGTTGAACAGTTTGAAGCATGCAAGACAAAGGCACAATGACAAATGGATATTACAGATGGTGTAAGGAGTATCCATGTTCAATGGATTCAAAACTTAAATATAGGGCTAATATAGCTGGATAATGAGGAATGACCAGTTGCCTTAATCCAGTCCTAGTGAATTTATGTAATCATGTTGAAACCTATTTACCTATATATAAAATCACATAATATATGGTGAAATTTTGACATTTTCAATTCTTATATAGTTCTGAAAACTACATATTTTTCTGAACTGAAATGTTTATCTTTTGTATGTTTCTCAGCCACAAGTAAAGATTTATCATATTAAAATCTGATTACTCCCAAAGGTGAAATGGGAGAAATTTGCATTAAAAGATTCCACTCCAATTACATTAAGAGACATCAGTTTAATGAATGTCTTTAAGCAGCTGCTATTACTGATTTCACTTGTGTTTAAGATATTGCATATTATAAGTTTATGATACAAAATGTGTAATCATATCAAGTTAAATTAAGCAAAAATCTGACTTTAGATCTATGGGAAAGACTTCAGTACATAGGGTTAGGAATTGTGATCTCAATGACTGATGCTCTGAGAGCTTGTTGGTTCTTCATGAAAGAGATTTTGCATTTGATTTCCCCTGGATAATGAGGTGGACTCAGCGTAGTGTATAAAACACGATTATCTCACTATATCATGAATAATTCAAATGAAATGAAGGAGCTTTGGCTTTTTTAGTAGGTTCTAAGTGACTTGTGAGTAAGTTCCGGTTATGAATATGCCTATATTTATCCAGATTTAATGCCTCCTATTGGCGGAGGGCTTTGAAGACGCTTAAGTGTTTCCTGTGATGTTATCACGACCAAATTGTACGCGTTATTGCGCAAAATCACTATATTAAAGCGCATGTTTAGGCACCAAAAAGCCTTCGATAGGTGGTGCTGCTCATTATCGCTGTGAATGACGTTTTTACCCGCCTTGTGTGACTTCGTCTTTAATAAACATAAATGCACGAAGACTGACGAGTGCGTTTCATTATTCTGCATGGCAAGTGCTAAAGTTTTGGCACCGGTTTGTATTTTGCTTCCAATAATAATCTGCCGTATTGATCGACATGAGAGTTGGATTTGGCGCTGTGGTTCTCGGCGCTGGATTAAGCGCGATTCTCAGCTTCAGCTTTCTGGCGCTCGGCGTCGGAACCGAGTACTGGTACATTATAGAGGATAAACGGACGAATCACACAGACCCACAGCATGTGCATTCTGGACTTTGGGGAGTGGGAAATGGTGAGGCACTTTTCTTCTAAATTCGTCAAATAATCTTTTTTTTTGTCCCCACAATGGGCTAATGAGTATCTTTTTACTTATAATACAGCATAATTATTCCTGTGGTGATGTGTCTGCAGATGAACAGCCCTTTACAGGAGACCCGTCAAGGTTTTCAGAGTCAGAAAGGCACATGCAGAGTAAGCATATCTCATATGCAACTTTATCAAGCAATGCATTGCTGCAGTTGAACACATTTCATTGTCAAGCACATCAATGATGTAGAGAAGCAGTCATTTATCACAAGTATGTTCTTGCCTATTCTGCACTGGCACACAAACAATTAGCACTGGTAGGCTGTACATTACTCTTCACTTGCAAAATTTTGGTGGTAATTGTTAATAAGCAGTTGTAATTCTCCATCATGCAGATATGCATAATGTGATTGCTGTCCTGCTGCCTCTCAGTCTGGTGCTCTTAGTGTCTGGAGGAATATGTGGTATGGCCAGCTCTCTGGCCCGGAGTAGACTTCTCCTCATAGGAACTGCATCCTATTTTCTTCTTTGCAGTAAGTTTCAGCAATGTACAAGTCTGCATGTCCTTGTGTTGTTTTATGTAATTGGTTTATATTTGGTGTAACTGCTGGTGTTCGGCTGAGCATCAAAGCAAATGACTGCAGAGAGCAACCCTTCTCATAACTGGCCTTCTAAGATAATAGTTGTCTAATTACAGCAGCGTCTTGTATAATTCTAATTGCTTCACATTTCCATGATCTCTTTATGAGGATAGTGGTTTTGCTGGCTAACTCAAAGGAAACCAAATAGTAAATTGGGTGTTTTGAAAGATGTGTTTTGGGACCAGTGTTATTATAGTACATTATCTTTTAATACCTATGGGCAAAATTAACGGCTTTATTGAATTCCTGTTTCCCCCAGCTTGTATATTAGAGTGTTACTGAGTAGATGAAAAAGTGAGGAGATTGGTGTTCCTCTTGGACATATCTATAATGTTCCAGAAAAGTTACTAGAATATCCTTACCTACTAAATGTGATAATTTTGCTTTTCATCAACAAAAAATAATTGCTCTTGTCAAAATTGTATACACCAATTCAAGTGTTCTGATTCATGTGGTGAGTTTGGAGGTGTGAGTAGTTTGAGTGTCTTGCCCAAACAAATCACCAGAACCTGCTAAAGTCTCAGGTTCTAAAGGGTTCATTAGTCCACTATAGGAAAAACACTGAATATGAATGGTGTTAAAGGAAGGACAACATGGAGGAAACCAATGCTTTTCAAAAGCTTTTAGTGATTTTATTTACAATTTTACAAAAGAATGTCAGTTCAGTGGTCTGTCACCAGACATACTACTGTATGTAAAATAATAATAATAATAATAATAATAATAATAATAATAATAATAATATATATTTTTAAAATCCTTTTGGCTGAGATAGCCCCTTTTCCTGCTCTTGTTTCCTTACTATGGTAAGTGTTAATGTGATGGCATATGTGAGGACTGTTCTTTGTTGTTTTGATGATACATCAGCCTTATGATGTGGAAGAGATAGGCTCAAGGTCATCAAGTACAGATCACACCAGATCAAACCCACCTCTCTAGCAGACATTGCATTACAAGGTATTATTGTTTGCATTATTTGTTTATGCAGAAGTGTTTCTTTCTAATGATTTGCATGAAGATCAGACTACAGTTTATGAATAATTAATGCAGAAATCAAGGTAAATCTGAAGGTTTCAAAACATAACTGTAATAAAAACTAAGCTCTAGAGATAATCAGGTGTCAGTATATTGGACAGAACAGTCTTTGGTTTCATGCTCTTTTCCAGGGGAATATGCACAGTGAACTTTACAAACTACACACCTAACAGCCCTTTTAAAGCCTGTGCCTCAGTGTCTTTTCAATGGTTATCCAAAAGCATTAGACATACAGTATAAAGGTCTCTTTGCCTTGAAACATGGGAAGCTGCCAGAAAATAATCCTTTGCACTTATCACAATGGTAACCAGGAACATAAGAAGTGTTTAATGCTCAAATTTATGTGAGCAATTAAGTTCCTAGTCTCATTTTCTGCCACATTTCTTTCTGAAATCTACTCAAATATTTCAGTCTTCTGTATTTATTCCAGACAGAACAGGTCAACACTTAACAGTAAATGATGAAATTGGCTTCAAATGATCACAGCAAGCTTTACATCAGTGATTAAAGTAAAGTGTTTTACTGTATATGCAGGAGAAGGATCACCCTTGTAAACAAACAAGAAGATGATTACAAAAGACTTAACACAAAGGTGCCCAACTGTATGTTATCATAAAGCACAAATATGGAGGTCTCAAACTCCTCAGTATTTAAACAGGATGCTGTTATTGGTTGTGTATATCAAGCATGTGGGCATTTGGATAAATATTTTCAAATTTTTAGCATTTTATGGCCTTATGTCTGATTGCACCTAAGGTATAAAAGCATGCCACAGGTAGACACAGAAAGTCTGCTTATCTTTTGTCTCTCCTTTTGCTAATTAGAATCTGCATTAATTTGACTCTTTATTGCCTATTAAGTGTATGTGCTTATTCTGTCTCATGTTGTTAGTGTTAAACTAGATGTTACAGACCTGCAGTGGCATGTACTAATGTTGATTTGGTTCTAATGCCTGCTGTCTGAGAGTCTGAGTGCTTTAGCAATAGGCCAATATGAGCTCCTTTCTGTACATGAGTGCAGCTGTACATGTCTGTTTTAAAGCTTTTGGCCCTTTTCTATTAATAACTGGTAAATGAGCTTGTCAGATTGTGTTTGTTTTGTTTGTGACACAGCATACCACTGAGACCATCATTTTCTGAGTGTAATTATTAAGCACATAGATGACTGGCAATTTGGCAGAGTAATAAGTTGGACTGAAGGTGGATGTGTCTGCCCCCATGTGGCTCGGGATAAGGACATGAAAAGTTAGTTATAGTCATCTAAATCAGATTTTGAGCAAACAGAGCAAGCAGTAGTAAAGCTCTCAAATTTATGAGATTGTGTTTTTCACAATACAATACAGATGCTGTACAGATTTGTTGAATACCCTATATTTTTGTCTTTATATTCATTATTGTATATTTACAATAAACGCCATATAAATCAATATACAGTGATATAAATGCAAATCCACTTAATTTATGATACCCTAAACAGTACAGTGAAAAGAATAAGCCATGCAGAATAAGCAGTTTAGGAATGTATTGTAGTATTTGCTGTAAATTATCGGAAAATTATAATAATTATACATTATTACATTATAGCTCCTTGATATTCCAAGGCCCAGTGGAACTTGATTCCTGGACCTGAACTAACACAAAGAAAATGATTAATGTAAAGACTTAATGATATTTTCATGTTTTACAGTAAATTACCATGTTAAGATCCTAATGATATATTTGTTGAAAAAAAAAAAAAAAAAGTTAAACCAAGCAATCCAACAATAGGAAGGCAATAATATGCAAACCTACTTTACTAAATTGGGAGGGCCTCCAATAGTCACCACTGTATGAAACAAAATGTCAATACGTGTCTGATTTTGTAGTTATGGCATGTTCTTCCATTCCCCAATAAGAATAGTGTTAGTTTTCAGAAGATAGAAGGTGCTATTTATGATCTGAACATACAGGACATCACACATGTGCTTTAGGGTTAAAGGTAAGGAGAGGGAGAAAAGATTGTGAATACTTATCTCTACTGTCAGTCTGAAGTCAGTATATAGGACAGCATCTATACTCATGATGTCTGGCCTTGTTTTTTTCTTACATGCCTTTTTGTAGTAACCCAAGCTTTGAATTAATTGATTATACCAACTGTTCTTTAACTAGATTTATCACATTAAACAACTACAATAATCCTTCCTATCCTCGTATACACTCCATACTTTTTTTCTCAGGCCTTCTCACTCTCTCTGGTGTAAGTCTGTACATCAGTTATTCCCAAAAAGCTCTGGAGGAGGCCAAGATGAGGATTGGGTTGGAGCAGATGGCCATGGTTCACACGTCCTTCGGCTGGTCAATGGGCTTGGCCTGGCTCTCCTTCATCCTGGAAGTGATAACCGGTCTTCTCCTGCTGCTTGCTGCCTGGATGGTGCAATTAACCCAGTACCAGGAGACTGTGGCCCCTATATAAAATTCATATCTCCAGTGCAAACCGTAGGCATTTTAAGGTAATTACTGTAGTGCTGTCATTCCAATAGTGTTAATATCTCATTATTTATTTTACTTGTATTCATTTTAAAGTATTTTGGGGTCTTTAAGATACATACATTGTTTTTTTTGTTTTTTTTTCAATTATACATACTTTATCTGAATTATACCATTTACTTGAATAGTAATTGTGGAAGATGTATTTCTAAATAATTTATAATTAAAGTAGTGACCAAGAGCATATACTGTACATATATTACACAAAAACAAGATTATTAAGATCCATCCATTCACCTCACTTTTTTTTTTCTTTTCTTTTTTTTTAAATTAACTACTTCCTTTATTTTTCTCCACTTTAATTTATCATCATCCTAATTCAAGTGCTTGATCTTGTCAACAATGTTTTATGTCAACATGCTGGGCCTGTTGTGTTCCAAGTAGAACCTTTTTAGGAAGTTAAGAACCTTTAGCTATCAAAAGAACCCTTGAAGGATTGTTTTTCTAAAAGTGTGTGCAGAGTAAGTACCAGTCAACAGTGGGTTATAATTTTGAGAGATCTGCTTTACCTAATGTGCTTTACATTATTTTACTTGAGATCATCTTTATTTAACTGCCCTTTAATATAATTATTGTTGTACATGCAGTGGTTGAGACATTTTACAATGGCTTACCCCTTACACTTTTAGGTCTGTTTGCAGTAAGGCCCACACATACTGTTTATCTAAATAACTTCATAAATAAAAACTTTATAAAATAAAAGCATTCATGCAATAAGCATTTTTTTTAAATGCTTGTATTTTAAATGATGAATGAAAACACTTGAGCCTAATCATTTATAGAAAAGAGATGTTTATGTTATTGGAACATTGTTGCCTTGGCCCACACTGTTGCCATAGGCAACTATTGTTCTAACCATCAAAGTTAATTGTATTCCGTACACACATCCAAGGTGTATTTAATTAGAAAGTAGAGATAGTGCAATACTATTTATGGATATTTTGTACATAGAATTTCATTAACTCTGACACTTGTAAAGCTCATCTAATGCAGCTGCTCTCAAACTAGTGTGTGGCTCAGGGCTCTGCTTTGAGATGCAGCACAACAAATGCAATATCCTCCCGGTCATTAAGACAATCCATCTCCAGAATGAGTGTGTGTGTTTATGTGTGTGTTTATGGGACACATGTTACATGGTACTTAATATGCAAACCTTGGTGACAGACTCATTATTCCCAAAAGAAAAATGTCTCATTAAGTGTGCTACAGGACAATCTTATTACCACTGGAGATTTAGAGACAACATCTTTTATATTGTTTTATATGTATATATACACAGTGGGGTCCAAAATTCTGATACCACACAAAAATATATATATATTTTTTTCCATTTAAAAATTGGAAATATACTGAAGGTTTTAGAATTTTGAAATATTTAAAACAAAAAAAGTAAATGTTGAATATTTATTATTCAAGATTCTGCACAATTTCCAGGTCCCTATTTAAATGTAAGCAAATGTGTAATATTGACCATATTAACTGCTTAGTACAAAAGGTCAGATTTTCCTCATGCCTAATCTCATCTACTGAAGCATTTGTTTAGACAACACTGTGATGGATTTGATCTAAATTGGATCACAGGGTTTTGCACAAACTTGTGGAGTCCATGCCAACTCGAATGCACACTGTCATTAAAGCAAAAAAGGGACATACCAAACACTACGAAACTCTGAAATTCATTTAAATAGTTCAAAGATTCTGCTTTACGTTCAAGTTGTTGTCAGTAATATAATTTGTAATGAAATTGTTGTATTAAATTAGAAAATAATGCAAAATAGAAGTATTTTCACTAATTCTCTCAGACTTTTGGACCACACTGTATATAAAACATGAACTACTATAATTTGAAGCTTACAGTAATAACCATTTCGCACTGTGATGTTAAAAACAATTCTGTACATTATATTATAATCGGGTGTTACAGTAAGCCTCATATTACATTATTCCAGCCTCAGATGTCTCTAACAAGTTAAAATCTTAAGTGTTAAAATGCTATCTAGCAACAATAAGTTGCATGGTTTTATGTTTAAACTATTGCTTATTTAAATAGGCCAATGAGACAAATTTTGTATTATTTCAAATCCACATAAATTGTTGCACTTAAATTAGAAAAAAGATTTACAGGCTTTATATATGTAAAAATTACTATTCCAATCGAAATATAAATTAATATTATACTAGTGAAATTTAATTGATGTAAAAAATAATTTAAAATGCTGGTGTGTAATACAAATGTTTGCTAATTTGGTTCAGAATGCCTCACAGCACTTCTTATTTGAAGTAAACAATGATCATTTAAGATTCTTCCCTTGGTTTCTTCTGTCTCTTGCTGATTTTAAAACCTTTGGGCCACAAACTGGGCTTTCTTTATAGCTAGCTGAGTGTCCTCCTCGCTGATGCCGAGGTGCCACACAGCTCTCACTGTACCCCCGATATGAGGGAACATGAGCACACGTACACCCTGGTCCAGAGCGTCAACCTCCTCCTCGCTCACCTCCTTCATCAGCTCACAGAAACGAGTTGGACTCAGACCAGGAACTCGCAAACAGAAACGCACTATGTTGGTTTCAACAGAAGCCAAGTCCACATGGTACAAAGGAGGATCACATTCTGTCAGAGCTGTGAGGAAAAGCAGAGACTTTATATTAGACACCTTAAAGGAAATATGTCCAGCCCCACTGTCTGACAGTTTGATCTAATCACAATATGATGAAATGTTTGTTTTTGGCTGTAAATACAGTGCCTTGCAAAAGTATTCAACCCCCCTGGATTTTAACAAATTTGTCTGAACAACAAATAATAAATACACATATTCTTCCTGTCAGTATTTTTGTTGTGAATTCATGTTCTCTTACAGTGAATTCTTAAAGTCAGAATTAATTATTGGTCAGCAAATATTTCAAAGAAAATCAAAAACTGAAATATGCTGTTTGCATACATATTCAACCCCCAGGTTCTGGAAGCTGCAGATGAAAGCTATTGTCTTAACAAAGACACAATTTTATAATTGACCTTAACCTTGAAATATTAAAACAGCTCCCATTTTCTAAACAAAAAAACCTCAGCTGAACGGTCATTGAGAGACTGTCAGTCTGAAGGAAAGGAGTGAAAATGAAAGCTAAAGAGCATTCTAAAAAGTTTTCAATAAATTTCATAACTTAGGAATGTGTTACAAATGTAGATCTAAGAGATTGCACTGCTGGATCAATAGTAAGAAGTGAATTTGCATCATAATGCATCACACCACCAAAGCACTACCTAGACAAGGCTGTCCCTCAAGATGTGGCAAACAGTAAATATGTGTTTTGTTTTTGGTGATGAGACCAAGATCAAGATATTTGTTCAAGACAAGTTTAAAAGTGCTACTTGTGGCAGAAACCTCTACAGTCAAATATGGTGGTGGCAGCATCGTGCATGTGGACACTTTTCAACCTCAGAAACTGTTTTTCAAGATTGAAGAAAGAATGGATGGAGGAAAATACAGGAGGATATTACAAGAGAACCTGCTTCAGTCTGCTAAAAACTAAAGCATCGGAGAAACCTCACCTTTCAGCAGGACAACTGTTCCAAACAAAAGGCCAAAGAAATGCAGGAGTGTTTAAAAACAAAAAGGTGAATGTTCTACAATGGCCAAGTCAAAGTCCAGGTCTGAATCCCATTGAGAATCTGTGTTAATGTTTGAAAACTGTGGTCAACAAACAACATCCAACCAACCTGAAGAACCTGGAGGAAATCTGTCAGGAAGAATGGGTGAAAATCAATCCCAAACGGTGTGCAAAGCTGGTAGGAAATTACTCCAACAGACTTAAAGCTGCTATTCAAGCAAAAGGTGGCTTCTATCAAGTATTAGTATGAAGGCGCTGAATACTTATGCAAGCAGTATTTTTCAGCTTTTAATTTTTTTAAGATCTGCTGACAATCAATTTTGACTTTGAAAATTAACTTTAAGAGCACATTAGTTTGCAACAGAAAATACTGTAAGTGTAATTTGTAATCCAGACAAATCTGATTACTTTTAAGAGGGTTAAATACTTTTGCAAGGCATGGTAAATTCAGAAACCCATGGAATACCTTTTGAGACCAATATTAATATAAGGTAATTTTCATAATCTGAATGGAGCACACAGAAAATCATTTTGGGCACTTGCATAGCCCATCTCTGAATATGCATACATTTCACAAAAGTTTCCAACTCTGAATACAGCCCACAATCTCCATCTAGTGACTGGTTATTTCAATTAATTAAATAAAATATGTATCAACATGATGTATCAAAAATTGTTATGCAAAGGCTTTCTGTGTGTTATCTATTAATGCTGTTTAGCTGTACAGGGGAATCTACACATTCTCTCCTGATTCACAGAATCTTTTAAAGGATACTGCTGGAGGGTAAGCATAGACAGAGCACACAACTTATTAACTGCACGGTGATTAATTTTACTGTATTATCACAACCAGAGATTCAATTTTATCATATCCATATGCATATGCACACAGTGACCAAGAGGTTACTATTGATGTGACATAACTGTCAACTATCCATTGTGATTTCATTGGAGCTAATTATGCTCTTGCACATGAGGACAGCATAATGATGCTGAACACCTCCCAATTTACACTAGCTATTCATAGATCCACTGTCAGATATTAAGCCTATGTTCAAATAAACCCTTCATCTTCACCACCCACCTTCATCTAGCCATATTTCCAATTCTGCAGGAAAAGTATTTTCTGAACAATGAACTATTTACTGCTCTGTGCAGTATTTTATAGCATTTTTTACAGCCTGATAGAGATGAAGCCAGCAACCCTCTGACTGGTTGTTGACCTTCACTACACTTTACTGTCACTAAAATCTATTCAATTTAATTCATAAATAACATTTATTGATTCATTCAATCAAAGAGGTTGGTAACAGTTAACAAAACAGGGAACGTTCATTTTAATTAAAATCAAGTCAACAGTAAACACATGTTGGTCAGTTAAAGCACCAGTCTGGCCAAAAAAAGAAGTAACTATACTGTCTGTTGTGAACATGCCAACTTGCCACTGCAGTAGTCTCTCAAGCGAGGGTTTCTGGTTATAATCCTGGGGATGTCCTAATAACATCTTGGAGTTGAAGTAAATGCCTACAACTACACTATATGGCCAAAAGTATGTGGACACTTGACCGTGACACCCAGTGCGGTTGAACATCCCATTCCAATGGCATGGCATTAATATGGGTTTGGTCCATTTTGGAAATTTTGGAATGTTGCTTGGGGGTTTGTGCTCATTCAGGCACAAGAGCATTGGTGTGGTTGGGCACTGATATTGGACAAGTCATTCCAAAATTGTTCAGTGGGGTTGAGGTCAGGGCTCTGTGCAGGCCAATCGTATTCTTCCACTCCAACCTTTGCAAACCATGTCTTAATTGACCTTGCTTTGTGCACAGGGCATTTGTCACGGAACAATTTTGGGTTAGGCACCTTAGTTCCAGTGAAGGGAAATCTTAACTCTACAGCATCCAAAGATATTCTAGACAATGTGCCTCTAGATTTGTGACAAAAGTTTAGGGAAGGCCCACATGGGGGTCATGGTCAGACGTCCACATACTTTTCACCATATATTGTACTTTTTGTTGGATATTTGTGAGTGGGTTGCTTGAATTGTTAACATGTCTAACCCTTAAAAACTAGCAAGCAAGCAGATATGTAGTCGCCAAAGTGGATTCTTTTCCTACAACAGCATGTCCTGAACTGCTGTATCTCTCTTATACCAAAACGAGTTGCCAATGATCATAATTTTAATGTACAGTATCTCACAAAAGTGAGTACACCCCTCACATTTTTGTAAATATTTTATTATATCTTTTCATGGGACAACACTGAAGAAATGACACTTTGCTACAATGTAAAGTAGTGAGTGTACAGCTTGTATCACAGTGTAAATTTGCTGTCCCCTCAAAATAACTCAACACACAGCCATTAATGTCTAAACCGCTGGCAGCAAAAGTGACTAAACCCCTACGTGAAAATGTCCAAATTGGGCCCAAAGTGTCAATATTTTGTGTGGCTACCATTATTTTCCAGCACTGCCTTAACCCTGTTGGGCATGGAGTTCACCAGAGCTTCACAGGTTGCCACTGGAGTCCTCTTCCACTCCTCCATGATGACATCACAGAGCTGGTGGATGTTAGAGACCTTGCACTCCTCCACCTTCCGTTTGAGGATGCCCCACAGATGCTCAATAGGGTTTAGGTCTGGAGACATGCTTGGCCAGTCCATCACCTTTACCCTCAGCTTCTTTAGCAAGACAGTGGTCGTCTTGGAGGTCGGTTTGGGGTCGTTATCATGTTGGAATTCTGCCCTGCGGCCCAGTTTCCGAAGGGTGGGGATCATGCTCTGCTTCAGTATGTCACAGTACATGTTGGCATTCGTGGCTCCCTCGATGAACTGTAGCTCCCCAGTGCCGGCAGCACTCATGCAGCCCCAGACCATGACAGTTCCACCACCATGCTTGACTGTAGGCAAGACACACTTGTCTTTGTACTCCTCACCTGGTTGCCGCCACACATGCTTGACACCATCTGAACCAAATAAGTTTATCTTGGTCTCATCAGACCACAGGACATGGTTCCAGTAATCCATGTCCTTAGTCTGCTTGTCTTCAGCAAACGGTTTGCAGGCTTTCTTGTGCATCATCTTTAGAAGAGGCTTCCTTCTGGGATGACAGCCATGCAGACCAATTTGATGCAGTGGTATGGTCTGAGCACTGACAGGCTGACCCCCCACCCCTTCAACTTCTGCAGCAATGCTGGCAGCACTCATACGTCTATTCTGCAAAGCCAACCTCTGGATATGATGCTGAGCATGTGCACTCAACTTCTTTGGTCGACCATGGCGAGGCCTATTCTGAGTGGAACCTGTCCTGTTAAACCGCTGTATGGTCTTGGCCACCGTGCTGCAGCTCAGTTTCAGGATGTTGGCAATCTTCTTATAGCCTAGGCCATCTTTATGTAGAGTAACAATTCTTTTTTTCAGATCCTCAGAGAGTTCTTTGCCATGAGGTGCCATGTAGAACTTCCAGTGACCAGTATGAGAGAGTGTGAGAGCGATAACACCAAACTTAACACACCTGCTCCCCATTCACACCTGAGACCTTGTAACACTAACGAGTCACATGACACCGGGGAGAGAAAATGGCTAATTGGGACCAATTTGAACATTTTCACTTGGGGTGTACTCACTTTTGTTGCCAGCAGTTTAGACATTAATGGCTGTGTGTTGAGTTATTTTGAGGGGACAGCAAATTACACTGTTATACAAGCTGTACACTCACTACTTTACATTGTAGCAAAGTGTCATTTCGTCAGTGTTGTCCCATGAAAAGATATAATAGAATATTTACAAAAATGTGAGGGGTGTACTCACTTTTGTGAGATACTGTATTAATGAATGACACATCACGCTTTTTAACCATTTACAGTTACGATAATATTGCAGAATGTCCAAGTTAATTCCTAATCACTTTATAGCAGCTATATCTCTTGAAGTTAATAAGACCAAAAAAAGCAACTTGTCATGTAAAAGTGCAAAGTCCTCTATCCTGAAGATTCTCCTGTGGTGGAAAACTGGTGGAAAGTGCTGATGCTGGAGACTATTTTCATAAATGGTAAATAAACATCTACTAAATGGTAAATAAATGTCTCCCAAGCAGCTCGTAAAAATAAGCACTTCATCTGAATTAAACTGTGGCAAGTAACTAAAACACTATTCTGTGAATACATGTATTTAAAGTCACAGAAATGGCTTTGAGGATCATACATCACCTCTGGCGAAGGTCCTGGCATTCCTGTGGTCCTCCTCCAGTCTAGCCATCATGTCCAACAGGGCAATCTTTCCAGCTGCTGCTAAAATACCTGACTGGCGCATTCCACCTCCCAGTGCTTTACGGGCATGCACTGCTCTCTGGATGAACTCTTTAGACCCAGCAAGCATGGTACCAGCAGGTGCTCCCAATCCCTTTCAAATACAGCCTGTGAGCAATGATTGCTAAGACATAGTATGTTTGATATTTTTCTCCCATGTATTTGTTCCTGTTTGTTGTCATGTTGTATTTTGTATTTGATATTTGAACACACTTACCTTGATGGTACAGCTTACAGGTATACTGTTAGAGACTATAACATTTTTCTAGGCATAAATTGTGTTAGTCAGTGTCACTGACTAAGTGTCACTGCTGTGCTGAGTAGATCCACTACCCACATTGTCTCAGCAGTGGTCCCTATGGTCCCTTTCCATTAATAGAGTAGATAGTGGCTGACAAATCACAACAGACACTCCGTAATCGTATATCTATAATATGCATTTACATATGGTAGTGTTACCTGATAAAATGGTCAATGAGTGCAAGTACAAGACAGT
Source organism: Cranoglanis bouderius (assembly GCA_023630585.1). NCBI lineage: Eukaryota > Metazoa > Chordata > Actinopteri > Siluriformes > Cranoglanididae > Cranoglanis > Cranoglanis bouderius. The sequence continues at coordinate 5,943,082 of CM042562.1, read as the reverse complement.
TGTATCTAGTAAACTGGCAACTTGTAATCTTGTATAGCAATTAATTAAAGTCAGTTTTAAGAAAAGTTTCAAACAATATTGTTATTTTGGCTCACTGAAATAGATGCATGTTTTTTACTGATTGTTCAGCACTGTTATAAATACAGTATACCGTTATAAAACTGAAAATAAACTAAACTGATGGGTTTTTTTTTTTTAAACATATAATGTAGCCGCACATTAAGAATGTCTGAATGCTGATATCCTTTGCACTTTTTGGGTGAAAGTACAAAAATGAATTTAATGTGCATCTGTCAGCATGTAAAACCAGGATTCATATTCTAGAAAATGAAGTCATGTAATTAAATGCAAATATCTTCCCTGTCACCCTGACTCTAATTTACATCAAGTTGAAAGTAGGTTTACTTCAGCTGGGAGGGATGTGTGTGTCAAATTCTGGCTAGTAGCTCCTGATTACAGGCTGGGTGGAAACAATGCAATTTAATATTGTAAAGAAAATATAGGTTATATTATATTCAGGATCATTAGCGTTATGCAGGCAAATATTCAGAATCAGAAGTAATCAGTTAAAAAGAAACAGATCCTAATAGTCTTAACATCAGAAGACGCACTTAAAAATCCAAAAATTTGGCTGAAGTGTTACACTTCCCCTAGAAATTTAGCTAAAAATTGACTCAATTTCTAATGAAAACAACTTTATGTTGGACTTGTTTAATCTAAAGAGATTTCAAAATGATTGCACTGCAAAAAGTCATAGCAAGCAAAAATATCTTGAATATAGTGATATAAGTGTGATATGATACATGCACAATGTTAACACAAAAGCATTAGATAAAATTGATTGGAATATTATACTTATCAAATTTTTATGGAAGATAAAAAACAAGCTTTTTTCTATTTTAGGATTTTAACAGAAGGCAATGTCAGTGAGTAGGGCTCTTACCTTAGACAGACACATACTGACTGTGTGGCAGTGTTTGAGTATGGCAGAGGGATGCACACCCAGTGCCACTGCTGCGTTCATCAGCCTAGCTCCATCCATATGCACAGCAAGTCCATACTTATCTGCAATAGAGTGCAGCTGACAGGAAAAGTGTTGCAGTTCAGACCATGTTAATAACACCAGAGATAAACTGATTTATCAGCATTCTATGCCCATCTTTGTCATTCTATTTATAAAATGACTCAAGTGGAATTAAAGTGCAACTAGTATAAATGTATTTTGTAATTCAATATCTCTAACCTGCTGCAGGAAGGAGACAGGGATAACACGTCCACCCATGACGTTGTGTGTGTTTTCTACCCACACCAGGCGTGAGCGGGGGTAGTGTGCATCACGGTAGCCACGGAGGATCTTCGATTCCAGCTGCTCCAGATCAAACGTTCCATCAGCCAGAGTCGTGAGTATGCTGGAGTGTACACCAGCAAGCTGGAGAAAGGCATCAGAGCAGTCACACTCTCTGATAATATACTTCAGAAAACACATATGTACATCTGCTCATGCTGGAGCAACAAAATGATCAAACGATATAGGGTTGAGGTCAGATTATTTAATTATCCAGGTACCAAATTATGATATGGAATGGCGATGTGGCAATAACACAAACAGATTATGATGCAAATCAATACAAAATTTAAACACATAAATGTATGCTCTCTGTGATTCAGTCTCTGCGAACCATACCTGTGCACTCCCTCCCTGCTCATAGATGTGCAGATGAGAGAGATCTCCTACTATCATCTCATCTCCCCTCTCTCTGCAGTGCACCATGACTGAGAAAGAAAGAGAGAGAAATGTGCAGTGAGAGCTGTAAAACTTCAGACTGATGAGTTTAAAGTACTCCTGAACTCAGAATGTGATTTTTTTGGGTGGAATTTGTTAAGATAGCACATTTTTCATATAAACAGACACTTAAAAAAAAACTGAAAGTGAAAACGATTTGGGAAGTATTAACCCTTGTGTTCTGTTTGAGTCTTCCATCTTTAGTGTTTTGGGTCAAAATTGGCTTGGCCCCTAAAAAACATGATAAATATTTTTTTTTAAATATTTGTCATCATCAATTCATGCAGTAAACATTTAAAGCAACCCCATTCCTGTTAATAGGAAAAGTAGATTTTCATTCCTTTTTGGAATTTATGGTGCATAAATCTCACTTACATGAAATTATACCACTAATTTATGAATAATTTAAGCAAAATGTATGTTTTATTTGGGGTACAGTACAGTGGGTAAAGAAAAGAATCGCCCCCCTTAAAAATAATCACATTTTGTTGCTTTTCAGCCTGAAATGAAGACGGACACAGTTTTTGTTTTATCCAGCTGTATTTACTCAGTGCAACTGAAGCAAACAATCAACTATGGGTGGCAAGGCACTATCAAAAGATCTCCGGGACTAAAGTTGTGGACAGGCACAAGTCAGGAGATGGATACAAAAAAATTTCAAAGGCTTTATCAATGCCTAGAAGCACAGTGAAGTCTATTATTAAGAAGTGGAAGGTATTGGGTACAACACAGACCCTCCCTGGATCAGGACGTCGCTCCAAACTGGATGAAAGAGCCAGGAGGAAACTGGTCAGAGAGGCTACCAAGAGGCCTACAGCAACTCTGAAGCAGTTGCAGGAATTTATGACAAAGAGTGGTCATTGTGTGCATGTGACAACAATATCACAAATTCTCCACAAATGTGGCTTGTATGGGAGGGTTGCAAGAAAAAAAGCCACCCACGACTGAGTTTTGCCAAAACGCACCTTGAAGATTTTGAGGCCACATGGAAAAAGGTGTTATGGTCAGATGAATTATTTGGTATCGACACCAAACGATATGTCTTGGGGAAATCCAAAACAGCTCACCATCCAAATAACACCATTCCTACAGTAAAGCATGGAGGTGGTAATATCCTGTTATGGGGGTGTTTCTCTGCAGCAGGGACTGGAGCACTTGTCAGGATAGAAGGAAAATGGATGGGGCAAAATATCATCAGATTCTTGAGGAAAATCTGCTGCCCTCTGCCAGAAGGTTGTCAGTGGGAAGAAGGTTTACCTTCCAACATGACAATGACCCAAAGCACACAGCAAAACTGACCACACAGTGGTTAAATGAGAAAAAGGTGAATGTCCTTGCATGGCCTAGTCAGAGCCCAGATTTAAATCCCATTGAAAATCTGTGGAATGACTTGAAGACTGCAGTCCACAAACGGTCACCATCAAATTTTGTTTATTTTTTTCCTGACATGTTGGTATTATATCTTTCACTTGGATGTTATAAGTTGCACTAAGTAAATAAAACTGGATAAAATAAAAACTGTGTCTGTCTTCATTTCAGGCTGAAAAGCAACAAAATGTGATTATTTTAAAGGGGGTGATTCTTTTCTATACCCACTGTACACCAGAGAAAATCCTTGTTGAGTGATTATCAAAGACCAACAGGCTGGACTGCTATGTCAAAGTTTAGCCAAGATATTTGCTTTTTAAGCATTACAAATTTAATCAGGTTAAAAGATTAAATAAAAAGTGCCAAAGAGTAACCTAAACAACAAAGCCTTACTTGCTTTCCAAACTGCACATATTCAATCACATTATGAGATAAATGAACAGTGCCTCATAAAAAATAAAATTAAATGGAATTAACATTTCATTTCCAGGTCTAACAAGTTCAGTCAGTCCCATTTGTGTGCAAGCAACTAAGCCCAACTACATCCCAAATACTGCACAAAAATACTAAACACTAGCCCAAAAAATAAGTTTTTTCAATCCTTTTTTGATTTGCAATATGCATTTTTGTCATCACCTGAAGCAGGCACATAATCTCCACAACTGGTTCTGTACATCATGTACACTCACACCTACACATATCTTTGTTTCCAATTTCCTAAGTTTGCATAAATTAATTAGATTATTTCTGATTATTTGCTTTAAAATTATTTTAAAATTATGTTTAGCTACTGTTATATGAATTGTTAGGACATGAAAATATAAATTGAGATTCCAAGACTAACATTTTGCAATGGGTTAAATGTGTAGAGATGGTGCTAGGCCACTAGTAGTCTTCTGAGCATTACAAAAAAAAGTTAAAACTCCAACAACCTTTTGGCCCTTCTGTCTTTGTTTTCACTTTGTGTTTAAAAGCAAGGTGATGGGGCTGTGTACTAGTATTAAAGTTAAAAACCCACTGTAGCAGTAATGATGCCACTACCACTATATTCTTTTGGTAATTAAAATAGCCTTTTTTGCCAGTAGCACCTTAAGAGCCGCTTCACAGCAATTATGCACACCAAGTAATTTTAATTTTATTGGGCAGATAACCCTAACAATAGACCTACATTGAGATTTTATTGAGAATTTAAAATATCAGTATACACACTATACAAATTACAGAAATAAAGATTTTATGTGAATTAGGCCAAAGGAAGTTTAGCAAGTTAAACCAAAGAGAAAAAATGTAAAATGTAAAAGACACAAGCTCCATAGTTAAGAAGTGACCATTCAAGACACCCAAAGCATTTCAATGTGAGTTTCTAGTCTTCCTCTGAGAGAAACAATGAAAAATATGGTTAATTTTTACATTATACATTATACATTATAGATCTTACCTGCAATCAAATTGCTCATGGTTCCTGTGGGTACAAACAAAGCTGCCTCCATGCCAAACATATCAGCTGCCACTTTCTGCAGTTCTGGAAAAAAAAAAAATACAAAAACAATCATCAACTTACAGGCACGCATCCATTTTCAAATTAGGGGCTATAACTTTCTAAATGAATAAATTTAACTATCTACAGTGGGGGAAAAAACTATTTGATCCCCTGCAGATTTTGTACATTTGCCCACTGACAAAGAAATGATCAGTCTATAATTTTAATGGTAGGTGTATTTTAACAGTGAGAGACAGAATAACAACAAAAAAAATCCAGAAAAACGCATTTCAAAAAAGTTATAAATTGATTTGCATTTTAATGAGGGAAATAAGTATTTGACCCCTTCGACTTAGTACTTGGTGGCAAAACCCTTGTTGGCAATCACAGAGATCAGACGTTTCTTACAGTTGGCCACCAGGTTTGCACACATCTCAGGAGGGATTTTGTCCCACTCCTCTTTGCAGATCCTCTCCAAGTCATTAAGGTCATTTTCAATGCCCTGGCTGAGGGAAGGAGATTCTCACTCAAGATTTGACGGTACATGGCCCTGTCCATCGTCCCTTTGATGCGGTGCAGTTGTCCTGTCCCCTTAGCAGAAAAACACCCCCAAAGCATAATGTTCCCACCTCCATGTTTGACGGTGGGGATGGTGTTATGACTTGGGGTCATAGGCAGCATTCCTCCTCCTCCAAACACGGCGAGTTGAGTTGATGCCAAAGAGATCTGACCACACCTGACCACAACACTTTCACCCAGTTCTCCTCTGAATCATTCAGGCAAACTTCAGATGGGACTGTACATGTGCTTTCTTGAGCAGGGGGACCTTGCGGGCGCTGCAGGATTTCAGTCCTTCACGGCGTAGTGTGTTACCAATCGTTTTCTTGGTGACTATGGTCCCAGCTGCCTTGAGATCATTAACAAGAGCCTTCCGTGTAGTTCTGGGCTGATTTCTCACCGTTCTCATGATCATTGAAACTCCACGAGGTGAGATCTTGCATGGAGCCCCAGACCGAGGGAGACTGACAGTTTCTTCCATTTGCGAATAATCGCACCAACTGTTGTCACCTTCTCACCAAGCTGCTTGGCGATGGTCTTGTAGCCCATTCCAACCTTGTGTAGGTCTACAATCTTGTCCCTGACATCCTTGGACAGCTCTTTGGTCTTGGCCATGGTGGAGAGTTTGGAATCTGATTGATTGATTGCTTCTGTGGACAGGTGTCTTTTTACAGGTAACAAACTGAGATTAGGAGCACTCCCTTTAAGAGAGTGCTCCTAATCTCAGCTCATTACCTGTGTAAAAGACACCTGGGAGCCAGAAATCTTGCTGACTGATAGGGGATCAAATACTTATTTCCCTCATTAAAATGCAAATCAATTTATAACTTTTTTGAAATGCGTTTTTCTGGATTTTTTTTTGTTGTTATTCTGTCTCTCACTGTTAAAATACACCTACCATTAAAATTATAGACTGATCATTTCTTTGTCAGTGGGCAAACGTACAAAATCAGCAGGGGATCAAATACTTTTTTCCCCCACTGTATATTCTGACACAATGAGTCTAGTGTTATAATGCAAGCGGTAACAGGACCTAACTTGTTTTGTGGATGTTCCACAACATTGAATGTAACTATAAATGGATGGCTAAAAAAAAACAAGATGTTTTTAAACAAGTTATTTAATAAATAAAAAATAGTGTTGGCAAATTACTGTGGTATAGGAGTAATAAAACACATACTGGTATAAGAAAATAATCAACTGCAGGGTGGTAATGGCATCACACCACAGCTGTTTATTAATATCCTAAAACATGCGCCATTGTGTTTTACATCCCTTACATACATACATCTTGTTTTGTATGTTTTATTTGTGTGTGTACAGTTAAACACTATACGTCACTCTTTTGGTGCATAATTTATGTTATTTGTCCATTAGCCTTCACCAGTACTCATGTCAGTTTCTAACCATAGCACCACTGTATATTTTTGGTTGGTGGACTGTTTCTCCAAAAAAAAAAAAAAGAAAGAAAGAAAAAGCATCAATGCTGTGCTTGACACACTTGTACCAATACACTGGTACAAAAATGTCAACACCACTGCTGTGCTGAAAATAGCCCATGATCCAAATAATTTCTGCTCAGCATTGGTCCTATGGTGATCTTTATCATTGATAGATAGGGTAGCGAGGGGCTGATAAACTGTACATAGCCAAGATCTACGGTCACTAACTGTATACAAAGGTTATCTATATGGTAGGTGCATCTGATGAAATGGCCAATGAGTGTAAGTGGGCCACATTTATGCAACTTGCATTCCTGCTATTGATGATTAGAAATCAAATGGAAATTAAAACCTAAAAAATTCGAGTCTCAAAGATTATACTGATTTGACAATAAGGCCATAAGTTGCATATGTTGGATCATATCATCATTGGCAAAAACGGCCTGGGACTTTGAAACGGAGACCGGCCCACGACCATGTACATTTCCCAAATACAAATTCACACACTATCCACTATATAATAATAAATTGTGATGCAGTGCTGGCTGTTATCAACACCAGATCTAATAATACAGTATTTTAAAAAAATTGGCTCCAGAAAGAAGTTTGATTTAGCAAAATAAAAATAGTCAGTTACCTTAATTATGAACAAAATCAACTGAAGTAACTAATTTGCATACAATAACCCTGTTAACTTATACTCTATTGTGCACAGTATCATTGCTGCACCTGTCATAATCTCTGCACTGGACCCTGTCACCACTGTCACAGCTGCTTCCATATCTATCTCAGTCTCCTCATTCCCAGTGTCACCTGTGGCTGCTTTCATACGCAGACCAGAAAAATTAAGACAATTGCATTTGATCCACATTTGTTTTATATAAAGCCAATACAACCACGTTGTGCATAGATATATATTAGTGTCCCTTTCTCTTGGGCATATATGCTTCCTTAATTAAAAAAATTATATATATAGCCTATAGTTACAAGCTAATCATCTGTCCCACATTACAGTATGAACCTCATCGTAATAGGCTAACAGTAAGTAATACTAAATGTATAAACCTTTTTTTTTTTTTTTTATGAAAACAATATCGTTTGTATATTTTAATTTTCTAAACGTTGAAAATGCAGCTGCCTGCACCTGATATCTCTGGTACTGCCACATCTCCGGGCTGCTGACTGTCTCCCTCACTTAGCTTAAGTGGAGGTCTAAACATATGTGCTATATATATATATATATGTGTGTGTGTATTTTTTTTTTTTTTTTACATTTGGAAGCATTAGCTTGGAGTGCTCGTTGTTTCTTCACTCTTATTTTTTTTTCTGTGCCATCCTTTTCCTCTCCATTTTGTTGGATAAGAAACAAAAATGTAATAGAAAGAGCTCATGGGCCTCGGTTGCTCTCGACCTGACTGCCGCTCACTCCGCTCTCACTCTGAAGCTGGAAGACTAGGACGTATTGACCAATCGCAATCTGTAAAACGGATGTACAAAAGCACTGTTCAAGTTTTCACCGGGCTCACTCCAGTATCCAGTAATCTTTTTTTTTTGCATGGTGCCACGGCCGTTACTTTGACCGGCCGTTCGGGAAATCTCCCAACTCTCTCGATGGCCAGTCTGACCGTGCTCACAGCTGTCATTATATCAGCTAAGACTTAATTCCATTTCGTTCAATTCATGCCCAGTTCTAGTAAAACGTGCTAATGTAAAATAATAATAATAATAATAATAATAATAATAATAATAATAATAATAATAAATATAGCTGCAAGCAGCGATGACAGGCCCAAGCACTACGGTGCCATCGCCACCTGGTGTGTGTATGAAAACAATGCATACTGAAGCGAGTGCTGTATAGTAAAACACCCAAATATACAAAGAAAAGAGTATTAAAGTTTGATGCATTACCTTGGCAACACTATTTAAGATATCAAGACTCCTTTTACAATTTTTCATCAGGCTTGTCTCAATAATATTCTGACCAAGTTTGAAGCACTTCAGGTAAATATAAGAAGACTATTTAAAAGTCTGTTTTAAGTGACACACTTCCTGCTACCAGTTGGTGGCGCTATGACCGTGACTCACAGTAAACACATCCATGTGATCAGCCCCCAGGACCAAACATACAGCTCAAGTTTCATCTAAATCACTCATTGCATGCAGAAGATATGAGACACTTCCTGTTTCCCTTTTTCATCATAAATTTATTGCCTCGCCTTGGAGAAACTGTTCGAGATATCAAAAATCCCTTCGCAATTTTGCATCCTCATTGTCTTGCCGTAATGTTCACCAAGTTTGGTGACAATCACATGAATCCCCTTGGAGGAGTATTTAAAAGTTTACCTCATGCACTTTTCAAAAAATCCACATTAAATCCAAAATGGCCGACTTCCTGTTGGGCGGATCTAATAACTGTCATTTTGAAAGTTGTTGAGATTAATATATCTACCGAGTTTGGTGATTGTAGGTAAAACTGACCCCACCACTTTAGTCAAAAGGGGGCGCTACGGAGCCGCCCCTCCACTCCCATGTCTTAGCTTTTGCCTACGCCTAACGGCCGACAACTCTGACGTGTGGGCCGACTTTCATGAAATATTAAGCATGCTAAGAGCCTCAAAAGCACCAGAAACGGACATTAATGTTTGATGCATAAGCATGGCAACAATATTTAAGATATCAAAAATCCTCTAACAATTTTACATCAGCCGTGTCTTGACATTATTTTGACCAAGTTTGAGGCAATCCGGGTACAGATAAGAGGATTATTTCAAAATCTGTTGTAATTGACACACTTCCTGCTACCAGTTGGTGGCACTATGACCGTGACTCACAGTAAACACATCCATGTGATCAGCCCCCAGGACCAAACATACAGCTCAAGTTTCATCTAAATCACTCGATGCACACAAAAGATATGAGACACTTCCTGTTTCCCCTTTTCGCCATAAATTTATTGCCTCGCCTTGGAGAAACTGTTCGAGATATCAAAAATCCCTTAGCAACTTTGCATCCTCATTGTCTTGCCATAATGTTCACCAAGTTTGGTGACAATTACACGAATCCCCTAGGAAGAGTATTTAAAAGTTTACTTTCACTTTTCACAAAATAGAAAATGACCGACTACCTGTTGGGCGGAGCTAATGATTATCAACGCGAAAGTTGTCCGTGTCGATGAGAACTATACGTTTATTGAGTTTCATACATATATGTACAAGTATGTACGATTTATGCAACAAGGTTTTGTACCGTGTAACCACCACCACCACCACCACGCCCATGTGCTACTCTTTGCGGGGGCCTAGAGTTTTTGGGCATGTTAAGGGCCCCAAAAGCCCCCGAAACACGAAAAAAAAAAAAATTAAAAAATAATAATTCTACATCATCTAACCATTAACGGTGGGATCTTCACCGAATACATCATCTCCGACCCTGGCCTGTGCCATGGCACTGCGCATGGCATCTCCGGGCTCAGTCACCGTATCACTGCGCAGATCCACCGTGCGCCAGGAGCCTGAAGCCCGAGCCGCTGCGTTGCTGCCGCCGTGGTAAAGCCTGTGCTGCTCCGCCACACGCAAATAACCACCGTCATGGAGGATTGTCTCTGAGACCCAGCGTAACTTTACACAACGCATAAGTGACCGAACTGAAACGGACATTGTGTTAGAAATATTTTAGTGTAAACTTTTAAATTTGTGTTGCTGCGTTCGATAATCAGTCACCATAACCAGCGCCGTTGAAAAAGAGAATTGTGACACTCCCATAGACTTCTGTAGGAGTCGGAGAATGCGGAAGTAACGCGTTTCATGGGGCAACCGATAGTTCCAAACACTGAATAGTTCCAGCACTGAAACCCATTCATTTAAATATTTCCCAAACACAGTCGCTGGTACGTTGATGAAATTATTGCTTTTTGTTGTTGTTGTTGTTGTTGACGTTTTAACGTATTAGCTGACCACTCATGAATCTAGTCAATAATGGTATTTTATGTAGCCAGCTTTAGTTAATGTTTATCGATAGATAATAGCTGGTTAGATTCTAACTGCAGTTAGTTAGCGTGAGCAACACTTCACTAGCTACCATAACCAGATGTCAGTTGGCCTACATTTACCTCAAATTAACTGCAGTTATTCGCGTTTGTTAACATGCAAAGTTTATATTCGGTTATTAGTTTTGTTGTTAAGGTTAGACGATTAGTTTTAGCTCGGTGTACCTAATAAATTGGCAGTTGGAATTGCAGCCCAACTTTGATTAGACTGATGAAACATTTATGTGTACATAAAGATTTTGTTGAATGCAATATCAAGAGAATATTACAGTGTAATTATGGGACCAGCATCATTTGGATATGAAATTTTATATTATCTTAAGACTGCACCTTTTTCTCTCTCTTTCAGGAGGTGATAGAGAAGTCTAAAGCAAGAGATATCCCTATAGTCACTGATACAGTAAATCTCAGGTTACAGCTGTTGAATAGATGGGGTTTTCTTATTATTTATATATTTATTTATTTTATTTATTTAATTCATGCAAATAATACAACATAACCACACACACATCTACACACATCAGACTGGTCTGTTATTATAAGCAGGTATTCTACTGTTTATGAAGGACGTTAAAATTACCGGGGCTCATTAATACTTTCCTTTTTTTCTTATTTATTTTTATTTTTTTGCATCCAAATGCTGCACATCTATTTTATTTTATCTTTATTTTTTTAAATAACGTTAACATTACATTTATTTTTTTTTATTTTTTTTTTTTTTATTTTTTTTTATTTTTGGCATCTAAAGAACATAGTCATGCATATAAAAACTTTTATAAACATTTATAAACACTCCCCTACCCCACCACACCCTCAACATTGAACATTCAGGGAAAAATAAATAAATAAAAAATAATATAATATATAACAATAATAAGAGGTATAGTATTTTTGTATAGGCACTGTCATTTTATTTAACAATTGCACTCATTAATTTCAGCTTAATTACTTTCCAGGAATTGCATGAAAGTGGCCTGCTTTCTGCCATCTTTCTCTACCTGTAGGAGGTCAAATGAGTTTCTATGAAGACTGCCCATTCAAGGAAAAACTTATCTACCCTCTCCCTGGATATATTATATAATAAAATGTTTTGCTGAATTCAGTTGTTTGCCTTATTTATTTTGCACTATTCGCTAAACTTCTTTAGTGGGTTAAATTGAGCAGTTGCTTGCATTCATTGATATTCACTTGTTGTGCATGCTTATATGAATGTCTTAACATAAGATAACATTAGGATGTGAGTAATTATGACCATAGAAGCAAGAGAAAAATATGAACTCCTCCCCTTTTCCTCCAAAAGTGAACACAGAAAAAGTGATTAATGCTGTCTCTCCATCACTCCCCAGAAAAAATACTACTGTAAATGCAGTCAACGTAGTAATCAAAGCACATTATGCGTTAATATATACAGATAATTGCTGCAAATATAGTCGCTGCTGATGTCTGTCCCGTTTAAACTCATTCAAACAGGTTGACAGCGCGGACTTATTTGGTACTATTGAGAGCTACATGAACCACGTGACTGTGTTTTGGCGAGATCAAAACTCTCTTTTTCAACGGCGCTGACCATAACCCGGTAGTAAATCAAGACATGCACAATAATCGATAATCAGGGTTGCCAATCGAATGATCGAATCTTTTTTTGAGTGAATCATGTAAATGTACCGACCCTACGAGCTCTATTGTGTCTAAAAGATTCATTTAGTCCTTTGCAAATGTGCTGTTTCTTTTGCCAAATATTTCCTATCCATAAAATATCATACAAACAGCATAAGTGATAGATGGGCAAAATGTGGTTTTTATCCCGCTCTGAACAATTAATCAAATGAATGAATGAAAACTCCCGTGAATTGATTCACCTAAACTGGTAGTTCAAAAGAATCGAATCGTTTAAGTGAATCATACATTACTACTTCGAGTCACTCAACACGGTCATCCCCAAAACCCTATGAGCTGTGACTGATCTTACATTTACATTTAAGGCATTTGACAGACGCCCTTATCCAGATCGACTTACAGTTATCTCATTTATACAACTGAGCAGTTGAGGGTTAAGGGCCTTGCTCAAGGGCCCAGCTGTGGCAGTTTGGCAGTGCTGGGATTTGAACGTACAACCTTTTGATCAAGTAATCCAACATCAGGCCAACTACTGATAATGAGCTTGACGTACGCTATTTAAGTAAAAATGGACCAGTCAGGAAAGACATTTTATTGTACTCTCTGGGTATCACATTGCCACCAAAATGTCACAAGTTTAACAGCTCTGTCTACAGCGTTCCTCTAGTGGGAGAACAGTACAGTACAGCGTTCAAAGTATTTCTCACTCTGTCCACACGATGACGCCATCAGCCCATTTACACACCACACTCTCGTCATCTAGTGGTAACGTCACACAGTTAACGTGATTGTATTTGCAATAAGAAATCATTTAAAATTATATATGTTACAGCCATCCTACTCCAACAGTCAGCACCCTCACGTATGAAACTATCATACTTTCTCATTTAAACTGTTAGGTCTGAAGTAAGATACAAGGACTGGATGGACAGACAGACAGACAGACAGACAGATAGATAGATAGACAGACAAACAGACAGACAGACAGACAGATAGATAGATAGGCAGACAGGTCAGCCTTAAGCTCATGTGATTGCGTCACAGATCATATGACAGCAGAGCTCTGTAACATGCCTACCTCTGGTGTCACATTTAAATAACTTAAGAAAATGTGCTCTTATTTATAAGCATACTGGCCAGTCAAGCCTACCCGGATGACGCAGTGATGTCACACTGCCTGGAGTGAAGGATTCCAGGCCTTTACTGGCGGTGTGTTCACAGGCCTGCGTTGTCTGTTTGATTCTAATAAAAGCAAAGAGGAGGTGTCAGCCTCCACGGTGAATGTGAGGAGAACAGCTGCCCAGGTTTCCAGTAAGAGGCATGACGACAAGGGAGTGGAGCAGAGGGTGTGTCGGCTGGCACCCTGTACTCAGATTGTATTCTAATGAGAATGTTTGTTCTGCTGGCGCAGTGCCATGGCAAGTTCCTCTGCTCCTGCCTCTGGAGACTGGAAATGACCCAGAACTGCAACATAAAACTTTAAATTGCTTTTTACAGTAATGCCATGTAGCAGTGAGATAAATTATTTTTAAAGTTACATACACTATGAGTGACAGGGGACTCTAGCATGTGCAAATTAGATGCAGTGAATGTACTAAAAGTCAGTTTGAGATGGTTAGGAATGTAAAAGTATTTCCAGTCAAGCTCTCTCTGTTTGATTAACACATCAGCCTCAGCATATTCTATTTAAACTGTTTTAAATCTGTTTGGGGTTAAAAAGACTTCATTTTATGCAGACATAGTTCAGTAGACTGTAAGAGTAAGACTGTTTTTCCCCCTGACCAAAGTTCATTTGCCAGCATTAGGCTCCAAAATGACGAGCTGCTTGAAAAAAGGTCCTATATTTTGTCGGGTTGCTGTATAACTGTAAATATCGTTTAAACTGTAAACTAGAGCTTAAATATAGTTTGTTTGTTTTTTCTGTTTGGCTGTTTATTTATTTTGTTTATTTATTTTTTGTTTGGTTTTCTGTTTAGCTGGAGAGGTCTTGCATTTAGAAATTTGACTTACAGTACTGTGCAAAAGTCTTAAATACGTATAAAGAAAATCTGTAAAAGTAAAGATGCTTCAACATTATATATTACTATACTGTATATTAGATAAATATATAGTCCAAAGTGAAATCAATATCGGCCATGAACACACTTGTTTTAAAACATACCCTTTAAACTGCCTCAATTTAACACAGCCATGTAGTTTTATAAGAAAATCAGCTCATAGGTTATGTCAGGCATCTTGGAGAACTTTCCATAGGTCTTTCATAGGTTTTGATTGTCTCATTTGCTTCTCTTTCTGCAAGTAAATCCAGACAACCTTAGTGGTGTTGTTTAAATGTGCTCTATTATTTAATATCGTAAATTCTTTATTTCTCGTTTATTCTTTAATTCTTTTAGAAAATGAATTTCTGGACATTGTTAAATTGGTTATTTCACACATGAATGCAGAAGATAAAAAAAAATTAAAAACAAAATTTATAAAAGAAGACATTTGCACAGCACTGTAAGTGATTAGCCTTTGGGGGGTTCCTCAGTGCTTCAGCCTAAATTGCCTGCCTTCCTAATCTGTAGCTATGCTTCTGACTATGCTCATACAACGTGCTACAAATGCAGGACTTATTTTTGTACTTCTTGTTGTGAACTCTCATTTCAGTATAGTAAGACAATGGGCATATGTTTATCTGTGAAATGAGGTGCATCTCACTGATTGCGTTGTATATTTGTGTAAGAAAAAAAATAATTGTGCATTTGGCATATTTATTTTTTTCAGTTTCTTTCCAAATTAGAAGAATTCTTGTTATTTGTCCATTTAACTGTGTAGAAAAGCCTTGTGCAAACTGGTATTTTTTTCTGGACCTTTTTGTGGGATTGAGGTTTCACACCTGCAGTTACTCCAGTGGCATACTTATTTGTTAATTGAGTTGCCTCATACAACCAACACAAGATATATGACTAGATTCTATACTGTATAAATATAAAAGAAGACATTATGTTTAGTTGATTATGTTAGCTGTTGTAGCTGGCCCGCACTGTGGAACCCAAAATGGACAGTGTGTCCTGCGCTGCATCATTTCCCACTTAGAGACTAATACAGGCTAAACATAGAGAAGATGTGTGAGCACTTTCTAGATCATGACATAGCAGAGGATGGAATCTAATGGATCTATTTTTGTGGAGTGTTTGCAGCAACACAAACACAATATAAACACAGAATTGATCCACCTACTTTTCTAATACCATGGTCCAAAAATTACAGTCACATCATTGCTATAATGGTACATAACATCACAACAACTGAACCATACTTCTACTCCCAACACCACAACAATGAGCCATAAAAAGCCTTTACAGTGCTATGATCAAGGTGTAACAGAGGAGGACCTTTTGGTGATAAAATTATTCTAATTAGTCTATTTTAAAGCCAAACATGCATATGCACATTTTTGCACTTCTCTTCTTTTGTAGTACTTTTGCAGATGACAGCTGCAGAATGGTTTGCTCCATCACTGTCATGTATGTGCAACAAATCATTTCCTGTCACACTGCTTACAATGACTGCCACAACTTTTAAAAACAGTATTAAAATACTCCTGTCATATTGCTCCATGAAGAAAAATATTTCCACTTTCAAATAGGGAAAAATGGGTCTCTCTCTCTCTCTCTCTCTCTCTCTCTCTCTCTCTCTCTCTCTCTCTCTCTCTCTCTCTCTCTCTCTCTCTCTCTCTCTCTCTCTCACTCTCTTCTTTTCTCTACTTTTTTCCCTCAAGCCCTGATTCCTGGCAGTACACGGGATTCCACAACAGGTATTCCAGTAAAGGCTGGACGGCATTGTTCAGGATTATAGTTATAGTAAAGCCCAGTGTGACAGCAATTCAGACTAATGCCTTCAGACTCTGACTATTTGTTTTATCAGAGCTCTCCAGGAACATTACACAAGTAACTCTGACTTTCACAGTACTTTTCTACTCTTGTAACTCTAATCCCTTCTCCCTTCTCTGTGTGTGTGCATGTAGATGTGTGTGTGGGCTCATCATAAAACTCTGCAGAGAGCCTGCATCTGCATCTCAGTGTTATACAACTCAAAATTTAGCTCCTTCAATAAAAAACTCATTTCATACATTCAACAGTAACAAACATGTCATTGGGAGGAATAAAAGAAATAATGTCAGCCTTTATCGTCACAGAAGTACTGTACAGAGAAATTATTTTCTTCACATATCCAAGTGTTTTAGTAAGCTGGGGTCAGAGCACAGGGTCAGTCATACAGACCACATATAAGGTCTTGCTCAAGGGCTCAACAGTGGCAAATTGGTGGTGCTGGGATTTGAACACACAATGCTCTTCTATTATATCACTGTAGCAGATATAGTTTGCACATATGAGCATTTTGTACTTGTATCTAATTTTCTTATTTAATGACTATGCAGAAAAGGTTGTAACATATTAAATGATTGTTATAGATAAATGATGACATCTTCAAATTAAAAAAAAATGATAGCAAGTAATAATAACAACAGACACATTCAACTATATCTTTATTATCTATATATTTGCATTTTTCTTGATATTGTTATTTATTTCAATATATTCTATTGGCAGATCATTTTGCTTATTTCAAAATAGTGTTTATTTCTAAAAAAAAAAAAAAAAAGATGCTAAATTAACTGCCAATAGAAGGCTTGAATTTAGTAAAAATGTCTAAGCAATCTTATCATGAGATAGATAACTTATATCTTCATATGCTAATATATCATTTGTTGCAGTGTTCATTTTATGCAGTAAATTAAATCCTGAACTCGTGTTGCTGTATGTGTGGAGTTTCACATGCTCTTCTTATGTACACGTAGGTTTCCTCCAGGTTTTCCGTGTTCCTCTCACTTCCAAAAAAACATGCTGGACTCTTAATTGCCCCTAGCTATGAAGCAGTGTGTGAATGTATATGTGCATGGTGACCTGCAATGGGCTAGAGTGCCATCCAAGATGTATTCCTGCCTCACACCCAGTGTTCCTGGGATAGGCTCTGGATCCACTATGACTCTGAGAAGCAGTTACTGAAGATGAATGGATGAATGAACATTCATCCTTTGATCCCCTCGTAATTGCTTTATTAATTTGTTAACAAATTTGGTGTATTTCTCTGCAATTTCACATCCTTTCAAAAATGGATACTTTTGATAGTGTTAACTGAAGATAATCTTTCCTCTTTTATTTATTTTTTATTTCTATTTATTTATTTATTTATTTGTTTGTTTGTTTGTTTGTTTTTATTATTCTAACGGAAATTCATTTTGGGGGGTTGGACGATGATGACTCAATTCAATTTTATTTTATTCGTCTAGAGCTTTTATCAACAGGCATTCTTACAAAGATATTCATCTGGGTGAAACTGAAAAGTGGGATTATAAATCATTACAGTATGCAGTTGTAGAAGAGGAAAGTCAAACAGTAATAAGTGTGTTGAAAAGATGTTCAGTATGAGCATATTATGAATAAGAGTCCTGGAATGAGGACATAAATGTTTTAGAGGAGTGCAGCCTTTAGGGTATCAATGTGGTACCATCCACAGCAGCAGGGGGTGCAGAAGCTTCAAGTAGAAGTAGAGGTAGAAGATGGTGACGGTTTCTTTTTAATCAGTTATGTATGTAAGTAAAGAAATCCACAGTTACATACTCTCTCTCTCTCTCTCTCTCTCTCTCTCTCTCTCTCTCTCTCTCTCTCTCTCTGTGTGTGTGTGTGTGTGTGTGTGTGTGTGTGTGTGTGTGTGTGTGTGTGTGTGCGTGTGTGTGTTTGCCCACATACTTGCTCTGTACATGCTTCAGAAATATGCTGAACCTCTCTCAGCTGAGCTGTTTTTTTCTGACACAAAATTGGATTAACTGTGAACAGAAGAGACAGAGAAATATTGACTCCTTCTCGGAAAGCAGAGAAGGGATGACGCCTTTCCAATAACCATAAACCCTAGGGCTGAAAATAGACCGTACAATTGTATATATCACACGTGAGCACTTGCAGATGGAGGATGGTGCTGTTCCACTTTCTGTGCCAATCATCCAGTTTTAAATCAGCACACTCCTAGTAATGCCCATGATCAAAAGCAAATATGATAATTAGGTACTACTATCGGAGCACCTTGCCAGGCTGCATGCGGAACGTATTTTCAATATTGATGAATAGTTGTAAACATGACTGTATAAACTATGTGGTTGACTATTTTAAAACATTAAATGTCAGGTTAGGAACAGCGATGTTAGGAATCTTCTATACTCACACACTGTGTGTCTGCATAGACACATGACAAAGCAATGACATGCTATTCCAGTAAAGGAAGTTTAATATGTGCTCTGTGTGTGAGACATCTGCTCTCTCACTGTTTATCTCACACTCACACTGTGTCTCATTTCTCAGTTACTCTACAGCCATTAACTTGATGTAGATTTTCCATTTGAACCCTGAGGCATCAAAGTCAGTCACCTGCATAATGAAAACCCCTTTTCCCAGACTGGGAAAACATACACAAGAGCCTGTTGCTACTGTTTGACACCTGCTGTTCATCAGTAATGCAGTCATCTGTACTGACTGTAAATGTACTGACTGTACTGACAAATAAATATTTTTGCATGATACACTTTTTATCCAGCAGAACAAAATTTTACCATATTGCCATGCCTTTGCTTTTGTATTGTACTGGTCAAACCCTTTAATATCCCAAACAGGGGTGACTTTACAAAAGTAAGACCTGCCATCTGCCAGAACTTGCTGAGCCTTTAGTGTTTTCTCCTCCTTTATTGGTTCTGAGCAGGAAGTCAGTCTCCAAGGAACGACGGCAGTGCCAAACCCGGCTTTGTTTTGCAGATAGGTTTTACGGTCAGAATTGTCTCTCAGCTGTGTGCGAACAGAACCATGTGACTGCTATATCACTATGCAAATATTTGTATTTATACAGAATGCTCATATTGTATTTTCTTAGCACTGCTTATTTTACCCAAATGAGCAGATGGCTCAGCTGTAGGGTTACTGAAGGTCATTTCTGTAGACCAATTTTTCAGAATTGTTTAGCCAGTTTCAGGTTTTGCTGTTACCTTATAACAGAAAAGTGGTTATGTACATCAGTGATTGTTATCCCAATAACAGAAATATTTGTTCCCCATACAGGTTGTAGTTTTCCATTGCAATACCTGAGTGACCCACAAACAACAATGAAGAGACCGGACATGTCAAGTTAAGAGAACAACTCACTCATCACACCAAAATAAATGATTATCCACCAATTTATTCCTAAATCTTTTTAAAAACTCAGCCATATTCCTATAGCATATTTATTTTCATTGGCCTAATTTACCATATAGCAGCTATATAGCTTTGGCCTTTATACCATATAGCAGACCTACACTTTAAACTCCTGGGATTATCTTGCATTTGGTTACTAGTTTGTACTAATTTGTCATCTAAACCAAGGGTTATCATTTCTTATATTTACCTTCTTTCTAGCCCCACTTCCTGCTTCCACACTTAAGATCTCATTACCACCCCCCCCCCCCCCACACACACACACACACACACACACACAAACACACACAAACATGAAATAAATAGTTTAAATGATTTTTTTATTAAATTATTTTATTTTATCTTTCTGTTTGTACTCATATTCTGATGCATGCACAGTCTCCTCCAAGCTGTAACATGATGCAATGAAAGTGCCTCTCAGCTGTGCAGCTCATGCTCCTTTCCTGTTTACACTCACCTTTCTCACGGTCCCTTTGTCTTCTTTCCTTCATCCTAAATTAGGTCTTGCCCTGTGACTCTCCTGTCCCCCTCTCCTCTCCTCACCATTTTAATCTTTTTCTGTGTTTTCTACTCCTCGCTGCCAAAGACGTCCTTGTACCTCCACTGATCCCCTTCCCCCTTTTCCTCCTCTTCTCCCTCTGTTTAGCTATGTGGGAAAGTCACATGGTTTCCGTGAAGTTGTGCACCATAAAGCACCAAGTATGGGGGGATCGGTGGGGGTCTCACAGGCAGCTTTGCTTTCAAACTCAACACTAGTAGCCTTCCCAGGTTGCAATGCCTAAAACAAGACTGCCTGCTGTATCTGTGCATATTTGCAGATGAATATCATACAAAATAAAGTGCAGCACAAGAATGGTACCTATAAAACTTATAGCCAGTATAGCCCAGGGAAGTAGCATGCATTATAATGTCTCTAGTACAGAGTTATAAAGGATTGAAGATTGAAATGCTGACTGAGACAAAATCAATAGGAACACAGTTTAACCTCTAACCCATGCTGCTGTTTTTAAATATCACTCTGTCTGATGCAGGACATATTCAAATATTGCACATAATGGTTAATATAGGGATTGTATGTTAGAGGAAACATCACTATCTGTCTGTTTCACACCCTGGTTAGTGTATGGATGTTTATATCTATGAGAGGAAATAGCAAGACATATTTCTGTACAAGAGATATGCATTCTTATTGCACATTTACTTTTTGATTTAACACAGCTGCAAAATTATTTCAGTTATTTATTTGTTCATGTTAAGAAATCTTAATTTATCCTAGATGCATATTTTAAAATTGGAACTTCCCTATATTGCATCAGTGTATCTTTGTAATATACAAAAACTGCAACGAATTATTGCCAAGACCACAGCCTTCAATATTTTTGTAATATTTTATATTTTCATAAAAAAGTCTTCTCCAGAAGTGTAACACTATCATATCTGTGTATTAACTAAAGTTACAAAACAGGCACATGATAATAATGCATGGTTTACATATATGCAAGGATCAAAGGCCAAAACTAAAGCATAAAAGCCCCCAATCTGCTCCTTATCAACAGTGTGTATGTTTAAGAGCAATCCTTTGCAAACTAAAGTCACCAAAGGTGTTGGTAAGTGTTTAACTATGGTTTCACATTAACATAAATTTACATTTCATTTACATTTACGGCATTTGAAAGAAGAAGACTTTATCCAGAGCAACATACAGAAGTGCTTTGTAGTCTCAACTGAAAACTTATCCCTATACTATCAAGCAAAAACCCTGTTAGAGAGAAGTTAGCATCAGTTAGTACATCTTCAAAAACAGTAAAATTTTATTTTTTTTTATTTTTTATTTTTTTATTATATATGCTGTAGACTGAAGACATTTGGGTTTGAGATCAAAAGATGAATATGAGGAGAGAGTTTAGAATTTCAGCTGTTATTTCCTTGTATTTATATGTAGATCTGTTAAACAGCATAAAACATAGCACATTTTGAATCAGACCACCCAATTTGTAAATGAGCAAAAATATTAGAACATGTTACTGACAGGTGTTTCTTGTTACCTAGGTGTGTCCTGTTAGATTGATTTTTCAAACAATAAATTGCACTAAATATCTACTCTTGGTTTTAACCTTCAGTTTCACCTGTGAAGACAATTGTTGTTAAAAAGGATAAGCCAACATGAAGATCAGAGCTGGAAGAATGGAAGAAAAGCAAGCCATTTTGAAACTGAGAAAAGAGGAAAAATCAATCAGAGGTATTGCACCAACATTGGGCATAGCCAGTACAACAATTTGGAATGTCCTGAAAAAGGAAGAAACCACTGGTGCACTGAGGAACAGACACTGAATGAGTCAGCCAAGGAAATCGATAACAGCTGATGACAGAAACATTGTGAGAGCTGTGAAGAAAAACCCCAAAACAACAGCCAGTGACATCACAAACAGCCTCCACTAGGGTGAAGGTATCACAATCCACCATTCAAAGAAGACTTGGAGAGCAGAAATATAGAGGCCATACCACAAGATACAAACCACTCATCAGCAGTAAGAATCGGAAAGCCAAATTGGAATTCACAAAGACATAAAGACACAAAAGTTTTGGAACCAAGATTAACCTCTACCGAAGTTATGGAAAGGCCAAAGTGTGGAGAAAGAAAGGATTTGCTCAGGTCCAAAACATATTAGCTCATCTGTAAAACATGGTGGAGGTAGTGTCATGGCTTGGGCTTGCATGGCTGCCTCTGGAATGGGCTCAATAATCTTTATTGATAATGTGTCTCATAATGGTAGCAGCAGAATGAATTCAGAGGTCTACAGAAACAATCTGCCTTCCAATTTACAGAGAAATGCATCCAGTCTAATTGAGAGGAACATGATCATGCAGCAAGACAATGACCCAAAAAGCACTGCCAACTTCATCAGCTTCATCAGGTGGAAAAAGTGAAAGGTTTTAAACTGGCCAAGTCAGTCACCAGACCTTAACCCAATTGAGCATGAATTTCACCCCTTGAAGAGGAGACTGAAGGGAGAACCCGACCACCCACCAACCCCACCCCCCACCCCCACCCCCTTGCAGTTATTGCAAGCAAGGGATATGCAACCAAATATTAAGTGTTATTTACTTTAATTTACTTCAAAACTTTTCTGTTCGTATACTTTTGCTCACCTAAAAATTGGGAGGTCTGATACAAAAGGTTCTATGTTTTATGTTGTTTAACACATCTAGATATAAATATAAGGAAATAAAAGCTGAAATCCTAAACTCTCGTCTCATATGCATCTTTTGATCTCAAACTCGAGTGGTGTATAGCACAAACAAATGAATTGGTCTTGCTGTTCCAATAGTTTCAGAGGGAATTGTATGTGGCATGAATGGGTTAAAATATTTTTAAAATGTTTAATGCTATGATCTGTGCACCATTAACAGTGCACTCCACAAAGACTAGTCAGGCTGAATGTATTCATCATGCTCTTTTAAACTGAGTCTCTGGCTCTGGTTTAATTCTGACTGTTTTCTGTTGAACAGCGTGTGTCCCATGACAGCAGAGCTATAGTAAGTCTGGCAGATGTTGATGCTGTATGAAGGAATGTGGCTGAAAGTACTTCTGGTTCCTGGAATGCTTCTGGCTTTATCTGCAGTGGCTTTAATGCAATTACCTCAGCTCGGGCCCACAAAGAGGGTTTCCTGGAACTCCAGAGGGGCCTTTGTTATGACAGGTTTATCGAGTTAACCTAAGTACACCTGACTGCAGTATTCAGTTTTATGGTAGTTCCTCATTCATACACATGCAGAACTTGCAACAACACACATTCCCTCTGATAAAGGCAGGAATATGATTCATTTAAGATGTTGATTAATTTAAAACTAAAATTTAAATGTGAAAGTAGAGAACCAAGCTCTCCTTCTTCCAAACTTACAAAGACTATCAGGTCAAATTAAAGTCTTTGGAAACTATAAGGATATTACTTATGCTGCTTAAGTTTGCTTAATCAGTGAAAAATAAA
Organism: Cranoglanis bouderius; assembly: GCA_023630585.1. NCBI lineage: Eukaryota > Metazoa > Chordata > Actinopteri > Siluriformes > Cranoglanididae > Cranoglanis > Cranoglanis bouderius. The sequence continues at coordinate 5,919,514 of CM042562.1, read as the reverse complement.
ATCGTTGGTAAAGTGTTTGTAGGTAACAAAACAAAAAGTTCAACATCCAAACCAAAAAAACATCATTAGCATACGATCTGGACCATCTGCAGTAACAGAAAGTGTTCCAGTCAGGTTTCCTAAGGACTTACCAGAGAGTCATGCTAACAACTCTTTTCCATAGCTGAAAACTTTGCCTGAGGGAGGAATTCACCATCGTTTTGCACTGCAGGGAAGCCATGAGTCATACTTATTTGGCTTGAGCTGGACGGGTGGCTTTTCCTCTCAACATTTCTCATTCTCAGCAGATCTCTCATTACTTCAAGCAGAGCAGTAGAAATAATGTTGCTATGGGGAAAATGTTTATTTGTATTTATTGCCTCTAATTCAAATCCAAAACCTCATTGTATAGGCCAAATAAATACTTTAAATAAACAGCAAGTATTGAGAATGAACCACAATGAACATGTATGGTGGTAGCCAACAATTAACGAGAACTTGAAACTACATTCAAAAAATGTTAATCAAACCATCACACAGTAAATCATATGCATAGGGTTTTCCCCCCTGTAAGAAACCTTGTGTTTTGAGATATATTATTGTTTAATGCCACATTAAATAGTTTGAAAATTGTATGAAATAAAACCAAGATAACTAAAGGTTAACTTGTGCAGGTAAGTCTAACAACAATTTCCATCATACACATACAAAATAGGCCTTCTAAACTATTTTACTTCCAGAGGTTGAATGAGTAAAACACCACATCATAATATGATTCAAAAGATGTGTGATTCAGATATCCTCTTCCTTTGTTCTATACCCTCTTTAATCTGACTTTGCTGCCTTACAGAAAGTAAACTGTGTGATTTACAGATGTCAGATTTCCATTCATAAAGAGTTTTTTGATCAGACTAAAGACTTAGCCAGGGGCTGGCCCAACAGATGCTTTTTCAGTCTCCCCTAAATAGATATTAGCACATGAACAATGGGGGAAATATTAGCAGCATATACATACAAAGAGCTATGCATTATGCCATGTATAGTTTCATTGACATCATCCTAATGAGAAGAGCTAAGGGAGGAGTGTGGTCAACCACAAGGGGAGGTGTAAGGTGACCCAGTGCTAGTCACCCAGCCTAGCCTGAAGCTGGTAATCTAGCCGTACAGGACATGTCTTGCTCAAGGCACTTTGTGGTAAGAAGGAAAAGGGCTTCCTGACAGTGAGTATGAGTCATCTTCTCAGTGTCTGCATGCAATTCCTTGAATGGCTGCATTGGGCAATGACTGGTTAGAACATCTCCTTACCCACATGTGATAATTGCACCCCTTCTTCCCAAACCTCCTCTCCACCACACACACACACACACACACACACACACACACACACACACACACACACACACACACACACACACACACACACACACACAGAGAGAGAGAGACAGAGAGAGAGAGAGAGAGAGAGAAAGAGAGAGAGAGAGAGAGAGAGAGAGAGAGAGAGAGAGAGCGAGAGCATTTACAAAGTAACAGCTGATAAACATAGGCAATACATCATGCTTCATATAAATGACCACTGGGTTGCAGTGTAAACAGACCTCCCAAAGAGCTTGTTAAGTGATTAGTTTTTTTGGACAAATGTAAAGGTAATAGATTAAAATTACACCACACAGGATTATCAGTGGTAAATAACATAATCCTTTTAGGAGTAATTTAGTCCAACACAATGTGTATACACAATGTTTGAGCATTAATTTTGCTTATCAAGCGCTCATTAATAAAGGCAATGATTCAGGACCACAGTCAGCCATACAGGTTGTGGGTGTTTGCTTTGAATCATGAATCATTTCTCTTTTTTCCCCTACAATTTAACTACTTCCATCACTCTGTTAAAGGTTAATCTTCACCATTTCTGCCCAGAAAACTTTATCCTCACACTCTGCAGGCTCCTTATCTATTTTTAGCAAACTGTAACCTGGCTTATTTTTCTTGACACAGTGGTAAAAGTGGTTTGTAAGCCTAAAAACTCACTGGTTTGTTCTGTTCTTTGTAGTAGTCTATGACATTTTTATTTCCCTGTCCTGTGTCTTAATCTGTTCAGATGATTTGAGTTTTGATTAAATTAAATGCACTATTTTGACATACAATACAAATTTTATCTAATTTAAAGCTGAAATTATTGTTTAGACTTTAGATTTGTTCAGCCCAGCCCAATAGCATTTTCAATCGGCTATCCCAGCTCTTTGACCTCAGAGTAAACATGTACTGTCCTTCAGGAAAATTGTGTCTCAATCCAGTAATGATCTATGACCCCTCACTCAATTTCAACAACAGGATACAGCATTTATACAGAGCTGTACCTCTAAAATGAAGCAACCAGTAATAACAAACAACACATGCTTACTGAAACTTGGACCACAATCATGTGCAACTTTCACCCACAGGGGTGAGAAACAAAAATATGAGTCGAATCATGATTATTTCACAGAACAGTGCATGACATAGCATACATAGCATACAGTATATATGTTTATAGAATAAAGCACAGTTTATGGCATAAAGTATATTTGCTTTTGTTAAGACAATTAGCTATTCTCTAGATATTTCTATTTTAAAATGTCCAATAAAAATACAAAGTTTCACATAATTTTTTTTAGTTTTAGTGTAGTTTGACTGCAATAAGAACAAGTCTAAAATACATATATTCCAATTTTCCAAATGCAATAAAAACAAAAATCTGTGATTTGTCATGTCTCTTGAAACTTTAATTAACTGACAAAAGTACAAAGACTTTCACTGACTAACTTAATTGTATTTTGTAAATATAAACAAATTTAGAATTTGCTGCCTTCAACACTCAAAAAAAGTTGTTTGCCACTGTGTTACATCTCCCTTCTTTTTAATTACACTTTTTAATTGTTTGGGAACTGAGGATACTAATTGTTGCAGTTTTGCAGGTGGAATTTTTGCCCATTCTTGCTTGATACAAGACTTCAGCTGCTCAACAGTCCTTGGTCACCATTGTCTGATTCTCCTCTTCATGATGCACCATAGGAGACAGATCTGGACTGCTGGCAGGCCAGTCAAGCACACGCACTCTGTGGCTACAAAGCCACGCTGTTGTAGCACGTGCAGAATGAGGCCTGGTATTGTCCTGCTGAAATAACCATGGACTTCCTGGGAAAAGACATTGCCTTGATGGCAACATATGTCTCTCTAAAATCCCAATATACACCTTCTTGTACCTTCACACATATGCAAGTCACCCACGCCATGGGCACTGATGCACCCCCATACCATCACAGATGCTGGCTTTTGCACCTTTCACTTATAGCAGTCTGGTTGGTCTTTTTCATCTTTGGCACGGAAAACTCGATGCCTGTTTTTTTCAGAAAACAAGCTGAAACGTGGACTCATCTGACCACAGCACATGTTTCCACTGCCTTTCAGTCCATCTGAGATGAGCTTGGGCCCTGAGAACTCGGCGGCATTTCTGCATAGAGTTGATGTGTGGCTTCCTCCTTGTGTAATAGAGTTTTGGGTTGCATTTCTGGATACAGCGGCGGACTGTGTTAAGTGACCACGGTTTTCCGAAGTACTTTGCAATCTTGCGTTGAGCAATGTTCTTTTTGAACTGACTGACAATTCTCTCACGAAGTTTGGCGCAGTGTGGTGAGCCACGACCCATCCTTGCTTGCAACGACTGGGCTTTTGGTGGATGCTCCTTTTATGCCCAATCCTGATACAATCCCCTGTTACCATTTAACCTGATCCTCCAAAATGGTGTTACTTGAATATTCTATAAAACTTTCAGTCTTATATTGCCTCTGTCCCAACTTTTTTTTTGAGTGTGTTGAAGGCATCAAATTCTAAATATGTTTAAATTTACAAAATACAATTAAGTTGGTCAGTGAATATATTTTCTTTTTACTTTTTCAAGAGACTTGACAAATCACAGATTTTTGTTTTTATTGCATTTTAGAAAAAATCCCAACTTTTATGGAAATTAGGGGTTAGTATATATACAGTGCCCTCCACTAATATTGGCACCCTTGGTAAATATGAGCAAAGAAGGCTGTGAAAAATTGTCTTTATTGTTTAACCTTTTGATCTTTTGTTAAAAAAAAAAATCACAAAAGTACTCCACTCTCATGGATATCAAACAATTGCAAACAAAATACAGGTTTATCCAAAAAATATTTGTTAAGTATAGGTGTGCAACAATGATTGCCACCCTTTTAGTCAGTACTTTGCGCTACCTCCCTTTGCCAAGATAACAGCTCTGAGTCTTCTCCTATAATGCCTGATGAGGTTGGAGAATACATGGCAAGGGATCTGAGACTATTCCTCTATACAGAATCTCTCCAGATCCTTCAAATTTCAAGGTCCACGCTGGTGGATTCTCCTCTTCGGTTCACCCCACAGGTTTTCTATGGTTTCAAGTCAGGGGTCTGGGATGGTCATGGCAGGACCTTGATTCTTGATTACACACACTGTATATATGTATATATGTATATATGTATATATACATACACACACATATACACATACAGTATACATATACATATACATATACCGCTCGTTATACAGATAACGACCCCAAACACACCTCCAAGACGACCACTGCCTTGCTAAAGAAGCTGAGGGTAAAGGTGATGGACTGGCTAAGCATGTCTCTAGACCTAAACCCTATTGAGCATCTGTGGGGCATCCTCAAACGTAAGGTGGAGGAGCGTAAGATCTCTAACATCCACCAGCTCTGTGATGTCGTCATGGAGGAGTGGAAGAGGACTCCAGTGGCAACCTGTGAAGCTCTGGTGAACTCCATGCCCAACAGGGTTAAGGCAGTGTTGGAAAATAATGTTGGCCACACAAAATATTGACACTTTGGGCCCAATTTGGACATTTTCACTTAGGGGTGTACTCACTTTTGTTGCCAGCGGTTTAGACATTAATGGCTGTGTGTTGAGTTATTTTGAGGGGACCACAAATTTACACTGTTATACAAGCTGTACACTCACTACTTTACATTGTAGCAAAGTGTCATTTCTTCAGTGTTGTCCCATGAAAAGATATAATAAAATATTTACAAAAATGTGAGGGGTGTACTCACTTTTGTGAGATAAATTATATATATACACACACACACTGTATATATATATATATATATATTTATGTGTATATATATATATTTATGTGTATATATATATATATATATATATATATATATATTTATATATATATATATATATATATATATATATATATATATATATATATATATATATATATATATATATATATATATATATATATATATATATATATATATATGTGCGTGTGTGTATATATAATTTCATAACCCATTGCACGTGTTTCCCGTCAAGTTGCCTTATACACACATACAAACATACTTTTCCATAATTATTAACTGGGACTGGTCTGAAATTCCACAGTGATGTTGATGTTGTGAAAGGGTTTTAGTAATGACGCATGGTGTGCGCACATGGAGACTGAGTGTAGCGTGTGAGGACACATCTGCTCCTGAAGGTGACTCAGACCATTCTTGTTCTCTCCCATAGCCATTTAAAATCTGCTGAAATTTCACGTAGTCCTGTGCTCATCTTCAAATTAAAATCACTTTATAATCCTCAGAGAAAAGTTGCAGGAAAGAAATGGTCTTTCATTTTTTTAACTCTGCACACTTTAAGCTTTGTTGTCTTTAGTCTTTCAGCTCCCATTTCAGTAACATAAATAATCATGCTTTAGGCTGATGGAAATTTTTCCACACTGCATCAGCCTGCATATCTAAACAAGTGTATGCAATTCGTTTGTGTGAACGATTAGATGAACTGTTCAATAAGCATGAGGTTTAACATATTTCTGAGAGTCTTAATGACTATATTCTTGCCGTTTCCTACTGTAGTGGTTAGTCTGTAGTTGCTCTGTGGCTTTAGATATGATCTGTACTCTACTATGCTTTGCTACGAACTGACTATGAATGTGCAGTTTATAGTGAGGTGCAACTGCTGGATCACCCATGTGAGAGTGAGTCAGAGGGAGCCTGTGAGTCTGCCCCATGGCCCCAACACAGTCTTGGCCACGACCTTATTTCAACTTTGAATTAAAGCCACAATGTAAACTGGAGCCTGGTCACTAGTAAGGTGAGAGACAGCCCAGTGTACCTCATATACTGTCACAGCATTGTAGCTCAGTCAGTCTGGGAGGTGCCAGAGGATGGAGCTAAAATATAATCAGTCTGAGCTAAAAGTATTAAAGTGAATAGTTTAGAGTTTGTCACAGAAACCTGTATAAAATGCAGCAGACATATTCTAAAAATGTATATTATAAATATTATTTATTGTAAATAAATATTCCAAATTTTAACTGAAAAGGTGCGATTTGAAGACCTAGTTAATGTCACATTGTCGTTAGATAGAGACGGATGCAAGTGCAGATAGTCATAGTGAATATTTCATATAAGTGAAAAATAATAACACAAAACAAGAACTATGGAACACAAACAGGAAAAAAACAAACATAGACCAAAACCCTAAATCCAGAGACAAGATCCAATGGCAAGGAATGATAATTAACGCAAGACAATGAGTGCTGTACAAACCGGGACTTAAATACCCTTGTTAATTACCCAAAATGTGAATCAGGTGATACCAGTCATGTGACATAGCAGTGGCTGCTGGGAATCGTAGTTCTATTCCATGACAGTTAAATACTTTATTATATTCATGCATGAGAATATTTACTGTAACTTTTACAGTGCCTTGTAAGCTTTTAAGCAAAGAAGTAGCAGGAACAGTACTCTTTCTAGCTTGAACTAGTTAATTTACAGGTAATTAACAGCAACTAACCAACTTGTCAGCTGAGCTCACTCTGTATGAGTTAATGAGAACACATTGTAGGTAAATGATCTAAAACTGTCACTGGAGAGTTCACGAAGCTGGCTAACGATCTTAGCTGAATGATTTGATATTTCAGTTCTAAAGGAAATAGCAAAAAAGAACAAAGTTCAGTCACATCTACCTTATTCATCAACTAACTTACTGACTGAACACTTTGAAGATGTTAGGAGAGTCTTGACATCACTGCTCAACCACTTTTGACAGAAATAAAATGTTAGATGTGGATGATGCCTTTGCAGCTAAACATCCCAGGATTCATTGCTTTTCTTTTTCTTTTTTTTTTTACTGCAAAGACATGGATGACGCCCTTACAGCATAACATCCCAGAATGCAATGCATTCTCTTTTTAACTCATCCAACCTTACAGTGCGGGAAATCATGCATCATCCCGGAGCTCATTTGTGTTTCCGCTAACCCTGCTGTTGCCATAGAAAT